>WBND01001737.1:10764-56693 GCA_013398595.1 Tychaedon coryphoeus
TTACTAAAGCACAGGAAATTCTGGGCATGGGCAGGATGGAGCTGCCTCATGGGTCCCACAAAATACATAAATACATGTTACAAATAAATAAATGTTATAAATGAATGTTTTAAATGAATGTTTTAAATAAATGTTTTAAATAAATGTTATAAATACATGTTATGGTATTGGCTTTTCCAAATATTACAACCAAAAAACACGCACACTCTGAAAAGGTGAATTAGTGTAAAACAATTCTTGGAATATAGAAAATAGTTTGGAGAAAAGTTTGAAAATGATGGGTCTATGAATAAGTTAATAAATCAATAAATCAAAATATAATAATATATAATAAAGTATATATAATATAATATAATATAATAATAAATTCAAAGCAACAATTGTACTCTGAACTAAATACCAACCACCCAATCAATATAACTTACTTTATATAACTCACTTTTACTTCATTATTTTACTCTTGTTATCTTTTCTTATCATCTTTTCTTATTATCTTTTCTTCTAATCTTTTTTCTCTTATTATCTTTTCCTATAACCAGTACAACTTACTTTATATAACTTACTTTTACTTTATTATTTTTCTCTTATTATCTTTTATGAAGCTTTTTAAATTTTACCCAAAAAAAAGAAAAAAAAATTCGTTTTTCGCTGCGGTTTGAGCGTGGGCAGGGACAAGGGGGGAATTGAATGGACAGAGAGAGCGGCTCCATCCCCACCTCACCACATCCCTGGCACATCTGGAAACCTCTGGCTGTCATTTCCTGCCCCCTGCCACCCCCAGGGGTCACCGAGCCCATCCTGAATGCAGAGGAGGGAGAGAATCCCCAGGAAACCTCGCAAAAACCACCGCGGTTTCCTGAGGAACACCGGGAAAAGCCGTGGGCTCCTCCCTGCCCAGAACCCCAAAATCGCCGTGTCCTGCTGGAGAGGCAAATCCGCCGCTCCCGTGGGGTGTTGGCTTTTCCTGCAGCAAACCCCGCACGAGGAGCTGGAGCTGCTGCCCCGAGGGCTCGGGGGAAAAGCTGCGGGCGGGGCTGGATGGGTGCGGACCCCAAGCAAGGGGAACCCCGCGGGTCCGGCCGAGCTGGAGCATCCCAGTGCCCTTCAGCAGCCTCATTTCCTTCTCCAGGTTCTGCACAGGGGCACCAGTCCGGCCCAGAGCCCAGCTGGAGCATCCCAGTGCCCTTCAGCAGCCTCATTTCCTTCTCCAGGTTCTGCACAGGGGGCACCAGTCCGGCCCAGAACCCAGCTGGAACATCCCAGGGCCCTTCAGCAACCTCATTTCCTTCTCCAGGTTCTGCACAGGGGCACCAGTCCGGCCCAGAGCCCAGCTGGAGCATCCCAGGGCCCTTCAGCAGCCTCATTTCCTTCTCCAGGTTCTGGACCAGGGGCACCAGTCCGGCCCAGAGCCCAGCTGGAGCATCCCAGGGCCCTCCCCAAGGGGCGCCAGCCCTGCCCAAAGCTCGGCATCACCTGCTGCCCGGGTCTGCTCTGCACGGAGGCTCCGACCCCGCTCCTGGCGGGGCGAGCTCGCTGTTCTCCGGGCAGGACGGTGCCAGGACGGTGCCAGGACGGTGCCAGGACGGTGCCAGGAGCCCGCGGGAAGCGCCTGAGGAGCTCGGGGCTCTTCCCGCAGCGATTCCATCAGCACGGGAGGGAGGATGCGGCGAGGGAAGCCGAGATCAAACGATTGCAGAATTTCTCTCCTCAGTTACCCAAGAACAGGAGAACGCTCCCAACCGGTTTGGACGAGAGGCTCCGGCGGCTCCTCCCGCCCCGCTGCCCCCAGCCCTGCCCGGGGCGTCACCGGGAGCGGCTCCGGTACCCGGCTGGACCCCGGACCCCGACACCGATTTATTCTTTTAATTGCTGCGTGCAAGAGCCCAGCTTGAGCCACAACCCCCTGGGGAAGACTCAGAGCTGCCCGAAGTGGCTCCGTGCATGATCTGGAGACAAAAAAAAAGCTGGAATCGCTCAATACCCACTCCCGGCAAGTGGCTACTCAAAAGGAGATGCCCCTTAATTAGAGCTGCAGGGAAGGAAATCCCTTTGGAAAACGCTGGTGCGGAGCCAGGGCTGAGTTGGAGAGCAGGAAAGAAAATTAGAAAAGAAAACAACGAGGCCCTGGGAGAAGCACGGGCAGCCCCAACTGCACGGGCACAAAGGAAAGAGGCACAAATTCAATCCAAGGACTGCTCAGCCACCACCAGCCAGGGCCCAGCTGGGGCTCACCCCAACCCTGGCCCGTGCTGGCCCTGGGGTGTCTGAGGAGCCGCCGAGGAGCTCCCCAGGGCAGACCTGGGGCCCAGGGTGAGAGTTATTTCTGTCACAAGGAGGAAGCCACAACATTTTCAGTTTCCTGCACAAACACACTCGGGGTGCCCTCCCCTCCCGGGGTGCTCGGGAGGAAGCTGGGAAAGCTCAGGGGTGGCATCAGCAGAGCTGGGAAAGGTGCAGGAGTGAAATCCGCGGTGCAGAGGAGGATGAAACCTGCCTGGATCCAAGGGGCCGCACCCTGGGGACAGCGGGGACAGGGACAGGGACAGCAGGGACAGTGGGGACAAGGGACAGCAGGGACAGCAGGGACACCAGGGACACCACCCTGGGACAAACCTGGCTCCGTGCTGGGCCTTGCAGGCAACTGTGGGGAGATGCTGGGGAGAACCCCACGGTGCTGCTGGAGCCAGGGAATTCCATCCAGGACGGAGAAAAGCTGGAGGAAAAGCAGCAGGCGGGATTTCTGAAGAAACGCCAGGAGCCCCGAAGAGCCCGGAGAATTCTCGGGGGAGGCAGAACGCAGGGACCGAGGGTGCAGCTGGGCGTGTGAGCGCTCCCCGCGCATGGAGCAACACTGCCCTGCGGGTTTAACCCAGAAAAAGGAGCTGCTGCCGCTGCTGAGCCGCTCGGGAACGGGGGAAAAGGGAAAAAAATCGGCAGAGAAACTGCTGCTGAGCCCAGCGCAGCAGCAAGGACACGGACACCGAGGAATCAGCCGGGGATTGAACCCTCAGACCCGCTCGGGATTAGAGCTGGTGTCAGCTCAGCGCAACCCCAGACACATCCAGGCCCCCCAAAAACCCGGCACACGCACGGACCCGCTCTGGATGGGAGATGCTCCAGGCTATCCTCACAGAAACCCCTCTGTTCCAGTTCTCCGTGCACAGGGACGCTCCTGGGACACTCACCCAGGGATGGCATCGTGTCCCTCCTGCTGCTGGGGGCCCCGGTGCCCACCGAGGCCGTGGGAAGAGCAGCGCCGGGAGCTCAGGGATCCCCGGCCCCACCACACCCTGCAGTTCTCACGGCGAACTCGAGCCCTGGCAGAGCCCTCGCTGGCAGCTGGCCTCCTCAGGCTCATTAAGTGCAATTAAACCACAGCGGGCATCCCTCCCCTCCCCCCCTGCTGCTCCTCTGGGGGATATTTCGCTTTTAGACAAAATAAACACGGAGGTTTTGCGTGGGCTCGGGCAGGTGCTGGCACCGGGCAGCAGCAGCAGCAGGTGGAAACCCCGAGGTTTCCCCGGGGGAAGCCGCGGGTGAATCAATATCCAGACACGATTCCAGCTCTTCTCCAGCTCCCAGGGGTGCCCATTCCAACCCCCTTTACCTGGAGAAGGGCACCAGACGCTCTCCCCTTTGCAGAACATGGAACCACAAGGAATCTGCCCCCCACTCTCACTGGGATTTTAAAAACATATGGAAAAGCTTCCTAAACCCCAACCGAAAGCAGAATTCTGTTGCAGCACCGCTTTGAAGCTCGTTATCAGCACATTTTCTATTTTTTCACCAAGCTGGTCTCAGAGCTGCTGCTCCTCTGCCTCCTCCCCAAACCTGGCACAGCAGAGCTGCCCAATCCTCTCCTCCTTCCACACCATCCCTCCTCCCCTGGGGACCCCAGGACATAAACTGGGGAGGTTTAAACCACACCTTTGGGGCAGGACATCACCCCAAACCCCAGGAGCCCACGGGGGTCTCACGGGGCTGAAGATCCTCTGTGATTTTCCCTGATGGCCACCAAAGTTGTTCCATCACCCTGGCAGTGCTGGACACCTCCTGCCAGCAGTGAAATCCGGGAGCTCCTGGCATTCCTGGCCGGTCACAGGGCTGGCTCTGATTCTGGGATTCGCCAGAAAGCTCCAGAGTGGGGCAGGAAGGGAATCCCAAGGGTGGGACTGGGACCACGCGTGGCTGATGCTGCTGGAGGAGAATAAAACAACTTCACTCCATCCCCATCCACTCTGGGACAAAGAAAAAGCCACAAGGGATCCTTAAAGATTTCTCTCCCCCATGGAAAAATCAGCTGGAGCTGTCCCAGGGCAGACTTGATGCCAGCTCGTGTTTGGGCTGGATTTGAGCTGGGTTTGGATGATCCTGGCTCAGCAGGATCCAGGTCAGTCAGAGATGGGCATTTCCCAGCCTGGCTGCTACCAACACCCCCCACCCCCCCAAAAAAAGGGGGCGGTTGTGCTGCTCAGACAAACCCCAAAGATTGCTGAGAGCTTTGCTTCAGATATTTGGGGTTTACTGCTGCTAAAGGGATTTAGCCAGAACAAATTAAGATCATTTCCTGTCTTTAATTAGTTCTACTTTCACTTCCTGGCACGTGGGAGCTCGGCCTCCTCCTCTGCAGTGAGGAGCTGTGCAGAAACACAGGAGGGACTTTGCAGTGTTCCTTTGTCACCATCCCAGCCCTGCCCACACTAAAAACACCCCCAAAATCCAGAATTCCGTTTTGTGGCCGCATTTCTCCATCCCAAAGCAAGAGGAACTTCCCCCTTCCCTCCTCCCGAGCCTCAGGAGCAGCGATTTCGCCTCTTGCACAACAAATCTCCTCTCCCTGCCCGCCCCACATCCCCTGGAGGCAGAGAGGAAGAAGGCTGGAGACATCCTCCATCCTTCCTGTGCGGGGACAATGCGATGGAAATAGCCCGGGAGGAGCGGGAGTGGCCACGGGAGTGGCCACAGGTCCCGGCTTCCGGCCATTGTCCGGCCAGGACAGTCCAGGCAAGAGCCAGAACCCCCAAAGGGCAGAGCCAGGACCCCAAAACAGCAGAGCCAAAACCCCCAAAGGGCAGAGCCAGGACCCCCAGATTGCCCCAAAGGAGCAGCCCCATCCCCAAACCTGCTGCCCCAGCCAGGGGCCAGGCTGCACCTTCACCTGGGACCCCAAACAAGGGCCAGGTTCAATCCCAAATCCTCACACAAGAACCAGGTTCAATCCCAAATCCTCACACAAGAGCCAGGTTCAATCCCAATCCTCCGGCTGCCCTGGACACGCCGCAGTCACTGCTCAGCCTCAGCAACCAGGGACTTCAGAGCACCCCAAAATCCCCCAAAAATCACTGGGGAGGATTTTCCAGCGCAGAGAAAAAACCCAGGACACCCTCAGGGCAGCAGATGCTTTCTCCAGACCCAACCCTGGGGGTGAAACGAAACCCCCAGGAATGGGTTCCTCCCTAAATCCCAATTCTCTCCTCCAGATGGGAGGTGCAGTTCAGCTGCTCCAGCTCACATTAGCAGCTGGAAAACCCTGCAAGGACCCTGCAAGGACCCAGGCAAGCCTGGCCTGCCCAGGACTGAGCAGGAGCAGAACCTCTCAAAGCCACCAACCAGCCCCCAAATTTGGGGTTGCCTCTCAAGTCGCTGCAGGTTTTGGTATTCACCTCCTGTTTCTGAGGGCTTTGGGAGGGCAGGTTACGGCTTGCACCATCGAGGTGGTGACAGAAGCTGTTTTTCCTTCAGAACACCCCAAAAACATGGATATTTTAAAGGTCTTGGGTGGTTTTAGGGCTGGGATTTCAGGAGTGGCAACGCCAGAGTGCCACACTTTGGGAGGAAGAGGAGGATGGATGATGCCACTTGTCCCTTCTCCTGTCACCACCCCCAGAGTCCCCCAGAGCTCCCCAGAACAGGGGGAGCACCCCAGCTCCTCCTGGCCCCTCTTTACCAGCCCAAAAATTTGGGCCAAGCCCTCTCTGAGCCACTGGTGGCCCCTGGGGCTGCTCAGCTCCCTGAACATTCCCAAGTGCATTTGAACATTCCCCAAGTGCATTTCTGCCCTGCTGACGGGTTAAAAATAGAAACCATCAGTATTATTGTCCTGCAAGCAAATATAGAAAGCTCACATCCTCCCTTTGCTGAAAAACTTCCCAGCAGGGACCTCTCGGAGCACAGGCACAGGGCAGAGCTCTCTATTTCGGGAGCGGGGAATTTGTCAGAGCAGAATCCTGAAATTTGTGATGCTGACGCACCGCAGCGTTCAAAACCCACGGAAAACTCGCCTTCCCCCTCCTCTGCCTCGGCTTCCCTGGGGTTTTGTTCATGATTTCAGGCTCGGGGAGGCTGCTCGGGCTCGCACGGCACTCCCCGCGCTGCCCTGGCAGAGGGAACGGCCCCGATCCAGTTTGGGATGCTGTCAGCACCGTCCCCGCCGCAGCAGGAAAATCCCATCCCTGCTCCGCTTCCCAAAGCTCCGAGCATTGGCGCGTTCCGGTCCCAAAAGCTGCTGCCAGGGTTCCCCCTAAAGGGCAGAGCAGGAGACGCCCTGAGCCTCGCCGAACCCCCCCCGGCTCCCATCCCCTTCTCCCGACCCCTTTCCCTGCTCCCATCCCCTGCTCCCATCCCTCTCCCCTTCTCCCATCCCCTTTCCCTGTTCCCGTCCCCTACTCCCATCCCATTTTCCTTCTCCCATCCCCTTCCCCTTCTCCTATCCCTTTTCCCCACTCCCATCCCTCTCCCTTGCTGGCTCTGGAGGGAGGGGGAGCCTCATCCTGACCCCGGTTTTTGGAAGGGGAAGATTCCTACTCAGCGCACGGGGCCGCTCCCACCCAGCTGGGACCCGGCTCCAGCTCCAGCCCCAAACGCCCGGGAGAGGGGCAGGAATGCGGCAGGGTCACATCCAGCTGCTGCAGGGGAGGGGAAAATCCACGGTGAGGGAATCCGGATCCCAAACCGAGCCGGGTCCGAACCCAAACTCTGCCCCACAGCACCCCAGGGACCCCTCCCAAACCAAACCAACCCTGCAGGAGCGGCTCCTGGGAGGGGCTGGGGCAAGGAGGTCACTCCACCATCCCAAAATTTCCTCCCATCCCCACCGAGACCATCAAACCCCCCCAGGATGGAGGGCAGGGATGCACAGAGCATAACTCACCCTCCTCCCCCAAAACAAAACACACACACCCAGAACTGCTCAGAAAAAGCCCGGCAGCAGTTCCACAAGAATTCCAGGCTGTCCCATTCCCAGGGGAGGCTGCTCTGCCCCCTCCTCATCCCCCCCTCCACCAGAGCCCCTCGCAGGTCCCGGGCCAGGTGCCCTGGGCCAGCCCCCGGGGCCATTCCCTCATTCCATTCCGTGCTCATCCCAGCTGGCATTTCAGCCCCCAGCCAGTGCCAGATTTCTCCGTGCTGAGCCAATGCACTTGGAAATACATGACGACTTCAGCAGATTAATTGGAAACACAGCCCGGGTGTTGCAATCCCAGGAATGACTCCAATTTCAGGAACAAATGTTTTCATAGAATCACACAATCATAGAATATTCAGAGTGGGAAGGGACCCACAGAAATCATCCTGTCCAACCCCTGGCCCTGCACAGACACCCCAAAATCCCACCCTGGGCATCCCTGGGAGCACTGTCTGACTGTCCCTGGAGAATTTGGCATAACTTCACCAGTTTGCTAAACATTTCCAGTTAACTGGGAATTTTCCAGTTTCCAGACTCCAGTCACACCTGGGATTATTCTTTTAATGTGGCATGTTCCAATTAAAAACCTTCTCAAGAAGATTTAAGACACACCACGGAAGAAGAGGCAAGAACAACAATTTTAGCTTGCTCTGTAAATCTCTTAAAACCTCGCTGGTTTTGAGCATCCCAGGGCTCCTCTCAGCCTCTGTGCAAAACCAGACCCAAACTCTTCCCCCAAGATCCTGAAAACCCACCAGGGGTGGGAGAGGGATGATGATGGAGGATGGAAATCATTCCTGCTTCCAAATTCTCCACGGCAAAACCTCTCCCCTTGCAGGGGTTTCAGCAGCAGCCGATTTTTCTCTGCTCATCCCCGTTTGTTGCCAACCTCTGCAACCCTTCAGAGGCTGAACCTGATGATGTTGGAGATCTTTCCCCACCCGAACAATTCCACGATTGCTGCCAGAACTGAGAACCCCTTTGGTGGTCGTGCAGGGTGATAAGGGAAGGAGAAAAGCTGGTCCTTCCACCCTCAGAGCCTGGCAGGGAGCTCTGCTCTGGCATTCAGGGCTCCTGCAACCCCACAAAAACTGAGTGGGATGTGGAAGGGGCCGTGGCTGCTGCTGGAGGGCAAACGAGGAGCTGGGAGCACCCCAGGGTGGGTGGCACCAAAGAGGGGGGATCTAGAGGGGCTGCACACACAGGACAAGGAGAATTCCTGCTTTGGCAGAGCTGGGAGGGTCTGGGACTCAGCCCCTGCCTCGCAGGCACCCAGGACTGACACGAGATAAAACAGTTTTGGGTGTTCCCAGAGAGGGGAGCGGGGAAAAGTGATGGGGAAAGGGAAAGGGGATGGGAGAAGAGAAAATGGGATAGGAGAAGGGGGAGGGGATGGGAGCAGGAGAGGGGTTGGAGAGCAGGGGAGGGGAGCAGGGAAAGGGGTCAGGAGCAGAGAAAAGGAGGGGAGAAGGAGAAGGGGAAGGGGATGGGAGAGGGGAAAGGGGCCGGGAAAAGGGGATGGGAGCAGGGGAGGGAAGCAGAGGATGGGGTTGGGGAGCAGGAGAAGGGGACACAAGCAGGGAAAGGGGATGGGAGCAGGGGATGGGAGCAGGGACAGGGGATGGGAGAAATCAGCTCCCACAGGCCTGGCTCCCAGAGCTGCTCCTCCTCTCCCTCCCAGCTGCTTGGCCGCCCCTCTCAGCCCAGCCCTGCCAGAGCTGCAGCCCGAGCCAGGAGGAGCAGCACAGGCTGCACAAACCCTCCCCAGAGCCCCCAGTCCAGGCTTAAATCCACAGACCCAGCCCCAAATCCCATTCCCTTCTCAGCCTTTGCCTCACGGAGATTTTTTTTTTTTCCCTGCACGAAAGCCACAATTCCCAGCCAGACCTTTGGGGTGTGATTCCTCCTCCCTGCCATGAAGTCAGAGCGTTCCTGCCATTAATTTGGATAATCTGACAAAATAAAAACTTGCCGGGTTTTGTGATGAGATTTGGGAGCTTTGCTCATCCCAGGGACCTTACTTTGGGGTGTCCCCATCCCCATGACTGCGAGATCCACGGGCTGATGCTGAGCACATCCAAAAGATGCCCAGCGTGGGGATGGGAACCTCTCCTGCGAGCTGGGCTGTGGGGTCAGCCTGGCTGGACAGGGGCAGAGCTCCGGCCAAGCCTCATCTCTCATTCCCAGGGTCAGGAATGTGCAAGAGCTGCTGCGGGGGGATGACCACAGAAGCCACGTGGACAGAGGGAAACGAGGCAGGGATCTGCTCCAGCCTCCCCCTGCACGCCAGGAGATGCAGGAGGAGCAGGGAGCACACAGGGATCCGTGCAGATCCAGCACACGCCCCAGCTCCACAAATCCTCCTGCGAGTTTCTCTGTCCCACCTCCAGCTGTGCCAGCACCCCGTCCTACACCCTGCGCCCCTCCCAGGCACACCCTGCACCCTCCTGCCTCTCCTGGCACCCTGGGGCTGGGCTGGTTCTGGCTGTGGTGCAGCCGAAATCCCCCTTATTCCAGCACCCAGCTCCCCCCAGCCCTCACCCCAGCACTGGGACTGATCCAGCCCATCCAGCTGGGACAGAACCTCCACCCAGGCACAGTTGGTGTGCGAGAAACCCCGAGAACGCAGCAGGGTCCCACCAAGGCAAAAACAACCCGAGCCCTCCCAGCTCCCTGCTCCTGATGGAGCCTACAAGGGTTTGTCATCAGGGCTGAGACAGATCCACACCTCGAGCACAAACAAGGGGGCGGCCAAGGAACCCTCAGGAACCACAAACGAGACTCGTGGAGCCCTGGATGGGACTCACGGAGCTCTGGGTGAGATTCATGGAGCTCTGGCCGGGGCTGGAGCCACTGCAGATGTTTCTCCAGGGACTCCCCGGGCTGTGATTTGACATGAGCACCACCAGATTCACACAGGAGGGATGAGGCTGAAGCACAAATCACGACTCCAACACGTCCTGCTCTGCTCCAGCCCCCAAAGGAGCTGAGGCCTCGAGTGTCCTGTCCCCAGCCAACCAGCCTGGGCTCCACCATCGCCTCTCCCTGCAGGGCAGGGCCTCCTTTCTGCAGCTCGGAGCCTTTTCTGAAGTGGGGAGCACAGTGCTGCCACTGCACCGAGAGCATCAGGGAGTCACGAGTCCTTCCTACACCCAATGTCCCATTTCCTCCCACCTGAAATCCAATTTCCTTCCTTCCTTCCTCCTGATGTCCCATTTCCTTCCTTCCTTCCTTCCTTCCTTCCTTCCTTCCTTCCTTCCTNGTCACTTCCCAATTTGCAGTAGGACCTTCTCCTACCCTCTTTTCTCCCCCAAGACAAAATTCAGACATGCCATCTCCACATTTTCCACATTTGTGTTTCTGCATGTCTTTGAGGAAACAAACATAACTTATCAGGCCGACCTTCCTTCCTTCCTTCCTTCCTTCCTTCCTTCCTTCCTTCCTTCCTTCCTTCCCTCCTTCCTTCCCTCCTTCCTTCCCTCCTTCCTTCCCTCCTTCCTTCCACCTGATGTCCCATTTCTTTCCTCCCACCTGATGCTTTTTGGCACCACCCAAAATCACAGACTCAGCTGAGGTTCAGCCCTGTGGCACAGGGGGAAGGAGCCCCCAAATCCCCCCTCAGTGCCCTGGGACATTTGTTGTGACATTTTGTCACAGAGTCAGTGTCCAGGCTCCCCCAAACTGTCCCCACCATCCCAGGGCAGCTCCTCTTGCCCAGCCCAGCTCTACCCTCAGCTCTGGACCTGCCCAGATGAGGGCACGGGGAAATTCCTCCTCTGGCCGAGCTCCTGGGCGAGCAGAGCTCGTGTGTCCAGCCCTTGAGCTCAGCTCTGCGGGAAAGCTCGGCTTTGGAAAGGCTGCGCTCGCTGTGATGCAACCCGGGAGATTTTGGTCATCCCCGGCTGTTTCCGAGGGGACGAGGGGATGAGCTGGAGGAGCCAGGCTGGTTTGGGATGCTCTGACCCCACCTCCCTCCCTCTCCCTCCCCCATAGCCCCGAGCCCCTTGCTCACACAGTTCCTGCAATTCCTGGCCCGAGGCTTCCAGGCTTCCGCCACCATCTGGGCTCCATTTAGGGGAGCTGATGTTTTTCACAGGGCTGTAATCTAAACTTCGGGATTGAGTTTACATCTCACATACCAGCGTCTCACCGCCGGGCCCGGCAGCTGCCAGCTCTGTGCCGGTGGCTCTGGGTACCCGGGATCACAAATCAAATCAGGGATCCCAAATCCACCCACAAACCACCTGTGGATCGCAGGCACTGCCCCTGCCAGAGCCCAGCAATCAGGGAATCAGCTCAGCTTCCCCCGGGGGAGCTGGGATGGGACACAAAGCCCCACATCAGCGTTCTCCATCTCCAGCAGAAGGAAATTCCCCAGCCCGGGCAGCTGGAGATGCGAGTGTGGCAAGGAGAAGCAATTTGGGAGCAGGGATGTGGAGCAGCAGGTCCACAAAGCCCAGACCCACCTCAGGACCCAGCAAAGCTCCTGACTCAGCACCCCCAAACCCCCAGAGCACCCCTGAGCCTTCCTCCACCCTCCTCATCGGCTGCAAGGTGGGCAGAGCTGCAGGCAGTGTCCAGACACAGCCGAGGTGGCTCGATCCCAGCAATCCATGAGGCTCAGCCAAACCCAAAAAATAATGTTTTCATACTTCGACTTTTCAGGCAGGATTTAGTCATTTGTGGACACGAGGCCTTGGCAGGTTTTGCTCACCTATCCCAGCCCGGGGCTGTTTACGGTGGCAGAGAATTGGAAGGAGAGGGAAGATTTGTGGTTTAATCCAGGTGAATTATTCCTGCTCGCCTCACAGAGCCTGCAGCTGGTGGGGAAGGGGGGATTCAGCATCCCTGCACTGCCAGGGATGGACCCAGCACAGGAGATGAGGCACCACAACCATCCCACCCCCACAGCTCCACAAACAAACCCAGCAGGACTTCTGCCCCGTCCACAAAATAATGGCTAAAAAATAAGTGAAGGGCAGAGAAGCCAAGGGCTGGCTGGGCAGGCTCATGGCAAAAGGCTCTGAGAGGGGCTGAGAGCTGCTCTGCCAGAGGAGAAAAGCAGATTCCACCCCAGGCTCTTGGGGCTGTGCGGGTCCTGCTGGCTCAGCCCAGCACGGGGAACTCGGGGTGCCAGAAAAGGGATGGGGAGATGGATCCAGACCCTGGGGGTGCCAGAAAAGGGAAGGGGAGATGGATCCAGATCCCTGGGGCTGTCAGGGGGAAGGGAAGGGATGATGGATCCAGATCCCTGGGGCTGTCAGGGAGAGGGGAAAGGGGGATGGATCCAGGCCTCTGGGTGTCCCTCAAGAACCCTCAGTGTCCAGGATCCAACATGAGCTCCAGTCAACTTCTCGCCTTGGTGTCAGATTCAAACCTCCTAGGCACGAGGCCAAGGCTTTATCTGCTGTCTCCTCCCTCCTCCCACGTTGGTTCTTAAACCAACTCCGGCCACTTATCTGCAAATCCTGCCTCTTAACCCAGCAAAGCCACAGCACAGCTCCTGAGTGCCACAGCCCGCAGGATGCCAGGAGATCATCCCCACACACCCTGTCTGCCTTGAAAGCTCATCCACCACCAGGATCCCACCATGACCAGGATCCCACCAGGATGAGGATCCCACCACAGCCAGGATCCCACCAGGGTGATGATCCCACCACAGCCGGCATCCCACCACCATGAGGATTCCACCATGATCAGGATCCCACCATGATCAGGATCTCACTACAGTGTGGATCCCACCATGATGAGGATCCCACAACCACGAGGATTCTATCACAGCCAGGATCCCACCACGATGTGGATCTCACCACGACCAGGATCTCACCACGACCAGGATCCCACCACGACAATCCCACCAGGATGTGGCTCCCACCACGACACTTCTGCATTTTCACCCAAACCACCCCAAGCACTGGCGAGGCTCAAGCCATCTGAAGCCATTCCAGAGTGGAGCTTCCTAACCAAGCGTGAGACAGAGCTCAAGACACAGCAAGGATTCACTGAAACAGCCCAGGATCAGCAGCACAAACCCATTGAGGCCGGCCAGGGGCAGGAGGAGCCATCCAAGGAGCCTCCATGCCCTGCAGGCACTGCAGCAGAAGTTGCACAGCTGTCCCGGGCTGGGAAGGACAGATAAGGCTCAAATGATTCATTCAGTGTAAAACCTTTATTTGTTCTTGCTTACCCAGAGGAGCCAGCAGCTGCTAATGCTGAACTGGGCCGGCTCCCAAGCGCAGACAAAGGCCTGCAAAAATGGCTTTAAGGAGGAACTGCCTGTTCAAAAAAGCAATCCTAGAAGAGGGAGTTAGAAAGAGGGAGTGCAGTGCGGCGCAGGAGGAAGAGGAAGCCGGAGAGCACCTAAAAATAAATTTTAAAAAAAGCAGCGAGGCGCAGGACAAAGGCCTCGAGCGCACGTGACCGTTCCCCGCAGCGCAGGCAGGATGCGAGCTCGGAACACAACACTCCCTCCCCAGCAACCCCACGTACAGAGCCCCAAACACCTCCCAGCTCGGCCAAAGCCACCACCAGCACCTTCCCCACCCAGCACCGGCGTTTTTCCCCCTGTGCCATAAATCCCCCAAGTGCAGGATGCTGTCTGTGCCCCAAGCTGGGCAATGCTCGCTCAGGGGTGGAATACACCTAACCCAGCAAGGCTGGAGTCAGAATGGCTGAAAATGTTAAAGGAATTGAAAGGGAGTCTGGAAAATGAGGTTAGTCCCAAGAAACACCCTCAAAAACAGCCAAAGTCCTGTGGAGACATCACCCAGGGGTTGCCCTGCATCCCCCCAGGCAGTGTCTTCACCAGATCCGAGCAGAGCTGGGGAGTTCACTCTGAAACAGCCAGAAAATGCACTCTGAAACAGCCAGAAAATGCAGCTGCCAAAGGAGCCCGTCCTGTGCCCGCTGCTGCAGCTGGCACTGACCCTGTTACTCCCCTCCCGTGGCTCCAGGGCTGCAGAACGACCCAAGCTGGGACCCTCCTGCAGGACATCAACCCTCAGTGCCCTGAGGATCCCACCAGGATGAGGATCTCACCACGATGTGGATCCCACCATGACCAGGATTGACAATGAGGATCATCCACCTTGCTGGTGGCCACCAGCCCTCAATGCCCTGAGCTTGCCCCACTGGTGGCCACAGCCCTCAGTGCCCCGACCCTGCCCCGCTCCGGCCGTGCCCACCGCACGCCCCGGGACTCCTCCCCACGCCAGGAGCGAGCCCGGCGCTCCGTGTCCGTGCCCATCCCGCAGGATTCTCCCTGCTCACCTTCCCCCAGCCCCGCCGCGAAGGAACAAATCCCCAGGGACGGGAGAGAGGCACTCACAGGACGGGCTGAACATCCCCAGCGCCGCGGCGACCTCCAGCCCCGAGAACATCCAGAGAGTTCCGCTGCCGGCAAGCCGCGGCTCCGCATCCCACGCTCACTTCTGCTTCATCCCTGCCGCCCACCCGACGCTGGGAGCAGCAGGGAGAGCATCCGAGCCGTGCCGAGCTGGGTCAGGCACAACCGAGGCCACGGAGCAGCGTCTCAGAACTGACTCATCCCGTCCCGGAGCGGGTCGGGAACGCAGCGGCTCCGGCAGCGCTTATTTCATCCGCTCAGAGCTCCTGCCGAGCCGGGCTGTGCCCACACCGACCCCTCGGAGCCACCCCGGGCCAGCAGCTCTGCATGGCACTCGCCCTGCCGGTCCTCACGCCGCGGTCCCTGAGCTCATGACTGAGTAACGCCGGCGAGCCAAGAATAGAGACCTTGAAGTGAAACCTCCCGGGATTGGCAGCTATTTCGGGCGCGCTCAGCCACCGGGGCTGCGTGACATAAGAGGATATAAAAGAGGAAACTCTGCACAACAACTCTCACCTCACCGAGACTGACTCGGGGAGCAGCAGGTAGGGCTGCTGAGGGTGCCCTTGGGGCGACCCCAACGCTGTCACAGCCCCGAGGTCACCCCTGGTCCTCCCCACCCCAAATTGTCGGCACACCGGGACCGCCAGCAGGATGTCCCCAACCTCAAAGCGCCCCGAACATCGCCAGGGCTGAGCCCACCGGGAGGGGCAGAGCTGCAGCTCAGTAGCCCAGTAGCCCAGTGTGGCCACGGCTTCTGGGATGTAGCCAAAGCCCAGCACGAGCCACCTCCCGCACAGCCCTGTCCCCACAGGTTCAGCCTGCCCAGGCACCTCCGTGCAGCAGGAATTGCAGAGATCCTGCGGTGACCAAAGGGGCCTCAAAGGCAGCACCGGGGCAACTAGAGCACCCCCAAAACTCAAAGCGCAAAACACAAAGCCCAAAGTCCAAACCCCAAAGCCCAAAACCCAAAGGTCAAAACCCAAAACCAAAAAAGCTCAAAGCCCAAAGCCCAAATCCCAAAGCCCAGCTCTGCCCCAGCAGCCCCTCCCAGCTCCCAGCTCACCCCTGGAAGGAAAGGCTGGGATCGCACCCAGCCACCAGATGTGGGGAGGAAAGATCTGGTCCTGGTTAACAACCAGCATCAGAATTAACACAGGGAAAATTTAAATGATTTGAATCCTTAGATACCGGGAAAACAGTCACACAATTTGCAATTTCTGGAGATCAAATTCAGCACCTGAAACCAGTTCCTGCCAGTTCACAGTGTGTCCATCCAGCAGCTGCATTTGAATCCTCGTGATGCCAGCACGCTCTGCCAGCTCACTCACAGCCCAGAAATTCGCTTTTTCCTGGGTTTTTGGGCAGGAGTAAGTCACCAGCAGGGATTGACAGAGTCTGCAGTGCTAATTAGGAGGAAATTCCTCCCTGTGAGGGTGATGAGGCCCTGGCACAGGGTGCTCAGAGAAGCTGGGGCTGCCCCTGGATCCCTGGAAGTGTCCAAGGCCAGGCTGAACAGGGCTTGGATTAACCTGGGACAGTGGAAGGTGTACGGACATCCATAGATGGGTGGGACTGGACAGGCTTTAAGGCACCTCCCAACCCAAACCATCCCATAATTCTATGAAATAACTGAATTCCCCAAACAGAGGAGTTCTGAAAACACGGGGCACCTCTGATCCCATCCCTCACCCAGACAGCGACACCCAACAGAGGCCTCCCAGTTAAACCCCACTTCCAAAGGCTGGATAACCATCACAGGCACAGATCTGCTTAACCTGCAGTTCAATTATCCCAGCGTGGCCCAGCTCTGCTGTCCCCGTGCCAGGAGGTGAGACAAACCCTGGGACTGTCCCTAAGCGTGGGGACCCTCCCTGGGACGCTGCCACCTCCCCTCTGTGCCCACCACTGCAGAGAGGGGCTGGTGCAGTCTTGGAAGGAGGAAAAGGCCAAAGCAGGGATGATCCTGAGCTCAGCAGAGGTTCCTGCACCCAGAAATTCTGTGGTGCCTCCATTGTGGGACAGCAAGGAGATGCCAGGTCAAGATCAGAATTCCAAAGGTGACAGAGGTGATGGGAAGGACCCGGCAAAACCTGGGAGTGAGCAAGGAGGGAGCAGGGACAGCTCTGCTGTGAATATTCCCACCCTGCAGCCACTGAAGACAACCCCAACAGCCCCCCCAGAATTGCTGAAGGCAGCTGGATGGAGCAGAGGCCGAGGCAGGAGCACAAGGAACAATTTTTCTTTTTTTCATGTGGAAGTTGCAGTCCCAGGCTATGTATAAAAGTTGTCAGTGCATCGAGCCCCGGGCAAACCTGGGGAATTTACATAAGAATTGAAGTTTAGGAAAGCATAAAGGAAGAAAGAAACAGGGAGAGCAATCCTGGCTTTGTCTCCAGCACCGTGAGGAAGTTCTCCACATTTTCTGTGCTGCCCAAGGCTCCCCTTACGCAACAGCAGCTTGTGAAAAAGCAGCCTCAGCATCACAGCTTTCCCCTCCCTCGAACCAGAGATCCTCCTTCCATCAGAGATCCTCCTTCCCTGGGAGGTCCTCCCTCCCTGAAGGCTCAAGAACATCCCCAGAGAACAGATCCCAGCACCAAATCCGGACTCCTGGGAGAACTGCCTGGAAGAACTCCCTGGAGCCGAACTCCAAGGCACTTCTAGAACTCCAGGATGCTCCAGAGGTTCCTCGCACACGCTGCTTTGTTACAGAGCAGCAGAGAGCCCAAGTGAACAGGGGAGAACCAGGCAAATACTGGGAGGACGTTTTGGGGTGACAGGGACATCCCAGAGATGTAAAAATTCTCTCCTGGAGCCCAGCGGGAGCCACCCCCGGCTCCCAGCTCTTCTCCCAGCTCCTGCACCTCTGTCCCCCTGTCCCCTGCCTCTGGTCCCACTTTTCCAGCACAGAGCCCTGAGCGTGCCCAGCCCAGCAGGGTTTGTTTTGTACTGCTGTGAGCCGTGTTTTGATCCAGCTCTGCAAATGCAGCTCTGTGCAAGAGCCAATTCCCCGCTGGCACCGTTCCTGCCCCTGGATACCAACAGCTCCCGGGACAAAACCCGATGGATCCGGGTGTGGGGGGCAGAGCAGCCAGGCCCCGAGGAAAACCCCACAAACACCATCCTAATTCTTCTTCCAGCAGACCACACCTGGCCTTGAGACTGAAATTGGAGGTAGAGGAGACACGAACGCAAAGGTGGGGTGGGATCAGATGTGACAAGGTCCCTCTGTGGGGCCGGGACCTCCATGGGGACCCACCCTTAGGATGTCCCCTCCCTGCTGGAGGCCTCCAGTGTGGCACTGACTCAAAGCTCTTTCCTCAGCACCCTCGGGTATTGCCCAAGAGGTGACAGGGATGGTGACAGGGATGGTGACAGGGATGTGTCACAGCTCTGCCACCTCAATTCTGCCTCCAGCCCCACTAAACCCCTCCAAGGCGAGGCTGGGAAATCTCCAAACTCACACCAACAGGCACTTGGTCTCTGTTTGCTATTTTTAGCGTGACAAAAGACTGGGCCAGTGCCACCCAGGCCTCCCAAACTCTGCCCAAACTCGAACCCAAGCGGCCAAATCCTGCTCGGTGCTGCCGGAATTCGGCGCATTCATTCAGAGTTAGCAACTGCTGCTATATCGGGAAGGCAGCTCCGAGGGAAGACAGAGCTTTCCAAGACAGAGAAAGAAAACAAATCCCTGGCCTGCAGTCTGCAGGCCAGCACTGCTCTCCTAAATTTCCTTGGCTCGGCTTTACAAAACCCGGGTTTTTCTTCTAAAATTTCGCAGCCCTGCATGCCCCTGAACTCTGGACACTCCCTCGGAAGCTTCATGACTCAATCGCATCAAACAGCAAATGTGCCAACTCACACCTTCCCTGGGTGACAGAATTGTCCCTAAAAACCCCGGCCCTGCCCTGCCCTTCGGGAAAAGCACCTGGAGCAGAGCACAGCCCCAAGGAGGTGACCAGAACCAAACCCGGAGCGTGAAGGCACCGACAAAGGCACGAAAACATCCCGGGGCCGCGGGGCTGCTCCCAGCAGCGCTTCCCGAGGCATTTTTGGGGCGCTCAGAGCCGCTGACACAAGGGCCGTGGCCACAGAGCCCCAGCCCAGGACGGGCAGGACGCTCCGCTGTGTCCGTGTGTCCCCTCCCCGCCCCGGCGGGGACTCAGAGTCAGCAGAGGAGCTGCGAGAGCGGAGCCGGCAGAGCCCGGACGGGACGGACGCATTCCTGCCCTCGGGGAGCATAGCAAGGCAATGAGACACAGACACCGCGGCTGACTCACCTCCCTCCTGCGCTGTCCCGGAGAGCAGCGACGGGGCTGGATGGAGATCAAAAGGTAATAAATCAGATCAGAACAACTCCGGCTCGATGTTTGAACCAGAGATGGAAGAGGAGATTCGCCACCTCCCCTGCCGGAGCCGGGCAGCGGGGCAGAAGGAGCTGCCTCTCATTTCGGAGCCTCGCCAGCACACTTGTTTGTTTTTTCCCCTCCTCAAGGTCCCAGCTGTTAAATCCATGATTGCAGGATTTCCCAGACTCACTGAAAAAGCACGTATGCCATTGTGTCCCACTGCTGGAACAGGAAAAAGCCTGAAAATCTGAGCCACGCACCCCAAACACACAAGGTCTTCTTAGAACTGACGTTTTCAAACCTCATTTTTCTTTCAACAGTTTCTAAATGGTTCAGAGCTTTGCAGCACTGCCTTTCAGCTTCCCCAGAATTGTTCCTGTCCCAGTGTCCCACGCTGGGGGAAGTTTTTTGGCATCAAGTGTCTCAAAGCCATTGATGTGGCCACTCACACCCCCAGAACCTCAGAGGATTTTGGGCCACCGGCCCTGGTGGAAACTGGGCCTTGACTCCAATTCCCAAATGTGAACACAAAAAAACCAAGGCCAGTCACTCCTGCTACAGTCACCCGAATTCCCCGTCTCCCAACACAAACGCAGGCCCAAAGTCTCAGGAGGACACGGAGTTTCTGTCTTTGAGAACGGTGTGTCGTTGCTGAAACGCCCCTGCCAGCTCACAGGCACCCAGGAGAGAAGCCAGCACCCAGCCAGAGCCTCTCCCTGCCCCGGGGAGGTTCCCAATGAAGCCATTGAATAACTGCAGGAAAAGACGCGCTCCCATGTGCCCGTCCACGCTCACCTCCATCCCTGCTGGATGGGAATCACCCCGGGAGCAGCCCTGACACTGGGACCTGTCCCTTCCCAAAGGACACGTGGGAAGGGGTCAGGACACTGCTCAGGACAGGTGGAACCTCCACTGCCACCCCACTGCCACTCCCTGCTGAGCTCCCAGCCCCACTGCTGCCATGTTCGTGCTCCCGCTTCCTGCTCACATCAGGCAGAGAGTGGGAAGTGCTGAAATCCTCCGACCCTCGCTGCAAACCAGGAAGCGCCTGAGATCTCCTGAGAAAGGCTGAGATTTCAGCCTGGAACCCTCTGCAAACATCTGGCCAGAGGCATCGCATCCGGACCCCCATCCTCTCGGAGCCCTGCTGCTGGAACAAACCCTGACAGGACCCCTCACAGCTCATCCCGCGAGGAAAACGCAGAATCCAAACCCTGCGGCCACTCCCTGTCCTGTGAGTGACACCTCCTCTGTCCTGCCTGATCTCAGTCCAGCACACCCCACAGCTCCTCTGGAGGAATCCCCCAACATCCCATCACCCAGCATCACCCATGCCACAGATAACACCTTTACCATGAAAAAAGGGGTGGGAAGCTGCTTTTTGGGAGCCTAGGGATTGGCATCACGGGGCAAACCTTGGATGGTGCACAGATCTGCGGCTGCACTGGCTCGTGGCTCTGGAAGATGGATCTGGGGGATTTGGGGCATCCAACAGCTACTTTCCCAGGGGTTTGGGGAATTCACAGCTCTTTTCTCAGGGATTTGGGGCATCCACAGCTCTTTCCCCAGCGATTTGGGGTACCCACATCTCATTTCCCAGAGATTTGGGGTACCCACAGCTCTTTTCCCAGCACACATCCTTTTCCCACAAAGTATTTGGGGAGAGAGAGAGGTGCCCCTGCAGCAAATGCACCAAAGGCAAACCCAGCAGTGCCGCTGCTCCTCTGCCCTCGCAGCCCTGCCGGCCCTTCCGAAGGGAAAGGCAACCGGATCAGCACAAAAACATTCCAGCAAACCACAGGCTCGGCTTTGCCACATCCCAACACTTGCTCTCCGAGGCAGCCCCGGTGCCTGGCTGGACCCGGTGAGCCGGGACTCGTGAGGCTGAGCTCTGTCCCTCAGCTCTGGCAGTTTGTCCGGGCTGAGCCCCGCAGCCACAGGCGCCCATTCCACGGGCCACGGGCTCCTCCGGGCTGGATCTGGGAGTCGCCATCCGCCGATGCTTCCCCCGGAACCGCCACAGCACCGCCAGTCCCGGGGCTGACAGCCCTGCTAGACCCTCCCTGGGGTCACAGCCCCCTCGAAATGGGGTCACCCACACCCCAGCGAGCCCCGGCGGGAGCTGCAGAGCCCAGGCAGGCATTGACACCCCCGGGATGGGCGCTCCCTCTCCAGCCCACCCCGCTCCCAGCTGCGGGGAGCCCCCAGGGCCGCGCGGAGCGCCCCCACCCCTCCCAGGAGCCTGCGAGCCCCGGGGGCAGCGAGAACTGGGGAGGGGGCGAGCGGAGCCCCTCGGAGCGGGGGCTGCCGAGAGGGGATCGGGACCTCAAAACCCGCGGGGGTGACAGAGCCGCGGCTGGCCCGGGTGTCCCCTTGTCCCGGTGCCTACCTTGGGCGGCGGCGGAGACCGAGGCGATGCCGGAGCGCCCGCGGGCGGGGGCGGCGGGGCGGGGGCGGCCGCGGCCGGGCCGCGCGGGGACTCCGCGGGCTCCGGCTCCACCTGCGCCGCCGCTCCGGAACCCGGGCGGGCCCCGGGCGGGCGGAGCGGGGCGGGGCGGCCCCGGCGGGAGCCGCGGGCGGTGCCGCTCCGCCCCCGGGACGGGCCGGGACCGGACGGGCCGGGGGCGGGCGGCGCCTTACGGGTCAGAGCTCCGCCACACGAGGGACCGGGAGAGGCGATTCCAGCGGCTGGAGAGAGCCGGGCAATGCTGCTCGCTGGGTGCTAAACCTGGCTCCGAGCCCGTTCGTCCCGGGTGATGGCGAAGCCACAGGAGTTCTGGGAAAGGGGCAGCAGAGCGGCCGAACCTGGGGAGGGTCCGTGCACCGACCGGAGCCGAGCGCTCCCACCTGGCACCGGCCCGGTCCCGGTGTCCCGCTCCCTGCCCAGGCTCCCTCAGTGCCGGGGGGAATCGGGACAAGGCAGCTCCAACCGCAACGGGGCCAGCAGGGATGAGCCGGGGGCAGGAGAGTGGGAACATCCCGAGGGATGAGCTGAGCACAGGATAACGGGAATATCGCGAGGGATGAGCAGGCCTGAGCACAGGACAGAGGGAACATCCCCAGTGGGAACATCCCGAGGGATGAGCAGGGCGGGGCACAGGACAGCGGGAACATCCCCACGCAGTGACCAGGCGAACCGAGCACCACAAAGAACGAAACGAAGCCGAGCAAAGGAGGGAGGTTCAGAGGGCTCAGGGGCTTCAGATCCTGCCCAAAATCTCAGCGAGACCCCGAGGTTCCCTTGCTGCCAGCGAGGGAGCAGGAGGCTGCTCGGGCACAGGGAGCTCTTCCAGGAAATCCAAAGCATGGGGGGATTCTAGCATGGAATTACACTTCTCTTTTCCAAGGAAGAAATCACTTCAGACCCAGAGCAAAGTCCCGGGCTGTGGAGCCCGGCTCAGCTGCAGCCCCGGAGCCTCTGGGGTCAGTGGGTGCAGTGAGACAGCACCGAAACACGGGTGGGCAGGGATGTGCTTTTGCTGAGTTATTTTGCTCGCTTTTATGTCACCAAAACAGCTCTGGGAAGTTACACACCGAGCTCACGGGCCAGCACATTCGTAACCCCGCTCACATAGTGGATATTTTGGGCACCCGCTGAAGCTGGGAGGTTTCACAGTGCCTCTCACCCACCTCTGGGGCTTTCTCTTTCCCTTTAATTTGTGTCTGTCCTCTCCAAGATCAGCTTTTCCTTCCCTTTCATTTCCAAATTCTCATTGATCCACAATGAAACCTGGCAAAACCTCACCTGAGGAGAGGCACAGCCCTCAAACAGTGCCTGACAGTTCAGTCCAGAGCTTTTTTAATAATTCAGAACTACTGGGGTTACACTTAAAGCCTCTCTGATTTGGAAAACAGAACAGAAGTCTCAACCCTGGTCCCTTCAGAGCCCCAGCAACACCCAAATCGCCCTGACAAGGTTTTTGTGACTAGCAGCTCATTCTGAGAACAGTCAATAACTTCACAGCTAAGTCCCAGCGGGCCCCACTCTGCATAAATTTGCATTTTACTGAGTGGAGCCAAGCGCAGGTGAGGCTGGTGGGGACCATTCTATGGTTTCACTGCACAGCAGATGGAGAAGGGGATTCATCCTCCCCATCGAGCTCTTTCTGCTGCCCAGTGCCCTGAATTCCCTTAAATCCATCATTCCAGGGGCTCAAACTCATCAGAAAGGACAAGCTGGGCTCAGCCCGGCCCAGCATGCCTGCACATTTCTGGTGCAGAATCATGGAATGGAATCGTGGAACAGCCTGAGTGGGAAGGGAGCCACAGCGATCATGGAGTCCAAGCCCTGCCTCTGCACAGGGCACCCCCAAAAACCACAGCACAACCCATGGGGATCTACCCCAGCACATCCTGGAGGAATCTGCTGTTTTTCTCCTACAAAATAACAGCTCAGATTTGGGATGTGTTGGAAAACCAGAGTTTTCCTGGTCTCTGTATTCCACTTTGAAATCTGTGAATTTTTCCCCATCCCACTTTGAAACAGAAGCAGAAGGAGCAGCAGCCTGTCTCCTCCTGTTACAATCCCATTCAAAAATTACACACACGTGAAGAGCCAAACCTGCCTCCAACAGCAAACAGGAGATGAAGGAGACCTTCCTCCATCGGGGTGAGGAGCTCAGGCTGAGCTTCTGGGGAATTTCAGCAGCCAGCAGCCCTGGGGAGCAATGCAGGCCATTGAACCGAGATTATTTTGGAAGCACAGCCAGTATTTTTAGCCTGGAAAACGAGGCTGTGCTTCCCTCTCTGAGTCCCTCCTCCTGTGGCTGAGCCAGGCCGGGCTCTGCTGTGCCAGGCAAGGGGGATATTGCAGAATTTGCTGCTGGTTGAGAAAGAGAGGGGTTATTTGGATCTGTGGAGAGAGATGAGCTTCACCCCCACAGGTTGTGCAACCCTCAGACCTCGGCGGAGGAGACAAAAGCGCTCGAGGCTGCCTGGGCTCATCCAGAGCCTGCCCAGGGTGAGTGGGGAGGCTCCTACAGCACCCCAAGAGCTCAGCCCTGATGGGAGGGGGGACAAGAGTCAGGAGAAGGTTTCAGACTGCCTGGCAGGGGGGAAATGGGTGGGGAATGGTGGTGGTGTCCCAGCAAAGACTTTTCTGTGCTCTGCCGCTTCCCACCCCTGCTCCTGAGTCACACAGAGAGCTGGAAAGGACAAGGATGAGGGTGCTGAGGTCTGCAGGGCTGGCCTGGCCTCCCAAAGGGCAGGAAGCACGAGGATCTGTGGGCATGGGGGGCACCCTGGGCTTGGCAGTTCTTCCGACATCCATCCCCCACCCAGGAACTCTCAGGGACCCCCGGGCACCCCCTGAGCTCCGAACCCCCTTGATCCCCTCCCCAGGCTTCCCCTTCCTGCTGCATCCGGAGCAGAAGAGGCCCTGCAGGTGGTGGCTGTGCCAGGTGAGGAGGGACTCGGTTCCTGCAGCGTCCCAGGCCCGCCCAGCTTTATGGAACTGGGAATTTGGGATGCAGCCAGAGAGCTCCTGGCACGGAGCTGGCAGACCTGGAGCCCTGGAGCTGAGATCTCAGGCTCACCTGGAGCCCCAGGATCTCCATGGTGGGCAGGAGAACACCTGGATGTTCACCCAGAGCCCACCCGGTGCTCAGGCAGGGATTAACACACAGAGATTTTCTCCTTTTTCCTTCCATTTTTTCCCTGCTGGGGACAGAATTTGGGATGCTTGCGAGGGTAGGAGGCCGAGCTGCTGATGCTGCCAGGCACAGCAGGATGGGCTGGCTCGGCAGGCAGGTGGGCGAGCTGCTGATTTGGGCACAAGAGCGCTTGGTGCCTTTTTTATTTGCTGATGTAGGAAAGCAGAGGAGCAGCTCACGCCCTGAGTTGGGCAACGCGGGAGGAGACGCTCGGGAAACGGAGACTGAGCTCTGGGAGCACCGAGGGGTTTGTGTCACATCCCAGGGGCTCTGAGAGAAGGAAAAGGGGCCAGAGCAGCTGAGCAGGTCCTGGCCACGCTGGACAAGCATTAGCCCACTGGTGGTTTGTAGCCCCAGCTGAATCTTGCCTGGGAACACCGGGCATGGCTGCAGAGCCTCCACTCAGCATTAAAACTTCTTGATTTTTGTTCAGTAAAAGTCAAATGATTCCTATTTCAATGCAAATATGGGAGCGTGGAGACACTCTGCACATGGGAACTTCAATAATAAATGGGTTTTCTCCTTGTTTTGCCCCACCTCTGCCCACACCACGGTGGGTTCACCCTCTGTGGGGGCTTGAGCACCCCCAGACAGCCCAAATGGCTCTGGGGGCTGCCACCAGCCACCCCATTTCCCCACCAGCCACCCCATTTCCCCACCAGCCCTGTCCTCTGCTTTGAACTGAGGGGTAACATGTGCTCAGTGGCCCAAAGGTTTGTTTAAATAGACACTCCTTGAATAAAACCTACAAAAATACCCGCATGTCCTGCTGCCGGGCGTGAAACCGCAGCGCGGCAAAGAGGAACCGTCGACTTAAAAAAAAAAAGAGTAAAAAATAATAAAAAATAAAAATAAACAGAGTTCTGCCTCCTTCATGCTCCCGCTGCCACCGTTGCACAAAGAGAACAGAGATGGGAGGGAAGGGGTGATGCCGGGGGTGGGGGGCTCGTCCTGGGTCTGGAGCCCCCTGGGGTCTCTCAAGATCCAGAATCCCCTGGGGTCTCTCAAAGTCTGGAGCCCCCCTGGATCTTTCTGGGTCCGGAACCCGCCGGGGTCTCTCATCTCCGGAGCCCCCCGAGCACCTTCCCCCGCTGTGCTCGCGGGGCTTCAGTTACGTCCCCAGAGGAGAGAAAAACATTTGCTTTAAAAACAGGAAAATGTGATTGTCAAACCACAACAATGGGCCGGGAAGGGGCCGCGGCGGCTCCGAATTTCGCTCCAAAACACCGAGCGAGTGACTCAAAGTTTCTGCGGCCAGCCCGGGTGGCCCCGCGCCCCCTCCCGGCCCCAGCCGGGACTCGGTGGCTTTTAATGAACCTTTAATAAAGATTTCCCTGATATTTGGGGTATCAAACCCACCCCAAGGCATCCCCGACGGAGTTTGCAGGCACAGAAAAAAAAAACAGAGAAAAACTCTCTGCACCCTCAGCAAGGGAGAGCCCAAGGAGGGGCTTTTCCCAAGGGCAGGGAGTGACAGGATGGGGGAATAACTTCACAACTGTAGATTTAGATGGGTTATTCGGGAGAAATTCCTCCCTGTGAGGGTGGTGAAGCCTGGTACAGGGTGCCCAGAGAAGCTGTGGCTGCCCCTGGATCCCTGAAAGTATCCAAGACCAGGCTGGACAGGGATTTTATCAGATTTTTATAGATTTCTGCCTTTTTAGTATAACCTAAAAGCAGCTCCCACATGGCAAAGCCAGGAAAATCCATTGCACCTGCACATCGACCACTCCCTCCTCTTCCTCACCTTTTTCTTTAGAGAAGCTCAGACCAAACAGCTTCACTGGAAAGCTCTGCAAAAGTCACTGGGAATTATTTCCCTTTATTGAAAGCCCAGAGGGTTTGTAGCCAGAGAAAGGAAGAATAACCAGAAAAACTCTGTTTTTTTAAACACCAGGAGAAGGAACAAAAACATCTGGCATGCTCTGGGCACTGCTGGGTGTGCTGGCATCGGAGGCTGTCACCCCACAGGTGTGACACAACCACCCTGGGCACCTCCAGAGTCCCCCTCCCTGCACCTGCTGCCTCTCCTGCACTTTGAAACAGGAGGAAGGAGGGGATGAAGGAGGAGAAATTTGGCTGCACCTCCTCTGCTCATCCCAAACGGTTGTGATTGACCCTAATTTGCACTAATTGCTGGCCACCAGCAGGTTCCCATCCTGTTCCCAGCTGTTGAGAGCAGCCCTGGAGGTGTTTTGTCAGTCTGGGATTGAAAGTTTTCCTGTCACAGTTTGTGAAGTTCCTCCCTTGTCTCCCCCCGAGCATCCCAGGACAGGCTCTGTCCTTGTGCTGTGTCTTTCCCTCTCCTCCCTTTCCCTCTCCATCCCTCAAACCAGGTGTTGAGGTGTTCCAAACAGAGCTGTGCTGCCCAAGTAACCCCCCAAAACTCCGAATCTGTAATCAGAGCTCTGCAGGTAACGGGATTCAGCTCTGACACTTCAACAGCATCAAATCCTCCAGTTCTTGTCCTGGTTTCTGAGCCAGACCCCCAGAGCCTGAGCTCAGCTTTTTTTGACAGCCCAGAGAACCAAAACCAGTTTGGTTTAGCTGGAAATTCCCAGGAGGGGGTGTGGGAGCATTTTCACCAGTTTCAGCACTTTTGAGATAGGACAAAACTCAACAAATTCTTCCATCACAGCGTCCCTCCCTGAGCTGTGGTGTCGTGAGCTGCACTTCTCTGTCTTGGTGCAATTTCCCATCCACAGAGAGAGAGCCAGGAGGTGCCAGGGGGTGGCAAGAGAAGGGAGAAAAGCTGGAAACACCAGCTTTGGGATGAAGGAAGCAGAGATTCCCCCCCGTCCCTGCTCCAGGGGGTCCCCAGGGTGAGGGGAGCTGGGTGAGGACTGTCACGAGCTGGGTGGTGACAAACCGAGGGTGACAATGAGAAACTGCTCTGTCACCCATCCCCTTTGTGGCTGGTGTCACCCAATTCTCCACATCCAGCCCTTCACTGCCCAGAAGAGCTGCCTCTGGTGCCTAAAACACCGAGAGGGGACGTTGGGCTGGGCAGGCAGGAGCCCCCAGGCACAAACCAGGCACAAACGGGTCCATGGCGGGGGTGGAACTGGGGGATCTTTGGTCCTTTCCAACCCAAACCCTCTGAGGATGAAAGTTCCTAAATCCCTGCGTGCTCTGGGATGGTGTGAGGGCCACAGGCACAGCGTTTGTGTCCCCTGGCAAACACCAGCCAGGCCCTGGGGCAGCAAAGGGAGTGAACAGCACACCAAAAACCCACCAGGGCCTCCTCTTGAACAAAGCACTCAGTCCCCTCCACCTCCACCTCTCCTCAGCCTCCAGGGCAGCTCAGGCCTGGAGATCCCAAATTCCCTCCCAGTGATGGAGAGCAGGAGGGCAGAGATGCTCAGCAGAGAGCAGAGGACAAAGAGAGATAGGAACACAAAATCTGGGTGGGACTGGGGGAGCTGGACAGGACACCCCAAAAACATCTGAACACAGAAGATGGATTGGATGAAGGGAGCCTGGACAGGACACCCCAGAAATAACTGAACACAAAATCTGGGTGGTACTGGGGGAGCTGCACAGCTCAGGGCTCTGTCTGTACCTTTGTTGTCGCCGCTCATGGGTCGCAGGCAGCGCTGCCCTCGAGGCTCCGCTCGCTGTCCCCACGTCCTGCCCGTGATGCTGCCCCGGCAGAGCCGCTCTGAGCCGAGCTCTGATCAGTCCCAGCCCTGCTCTGAGCCCAGCAGTCCCAGCCCTGCTCTCGAGCTTTTCTCCCCGGCACAGTTTCCATGCCTGGTTTCAGAATGACGGGCCCCACTCGCTGCACCGCCAGCTTTATCTCGCATCCTTTCATTTTACTCTCATACCCAGCTGGGGACTGACTGGTTTCAAAATAAAATGAAGCTGCCACAAGCTCTACCAGCCTTTGCAAACACTTGGAGCTGCCATTGAAAAAAAAAAGAGTTGTTTCCATGAAAGTTCCCGCCGGCACAATTGGCCACCCAGGGATCCCAGGACAATGAAAATCCCAAGAGCAGATGCAGAAAATGCCCAGTTTAACATCTGGGTGGTGCGGGGAGGCTAAAATTGGAGCAGCTTTGGAGCCACCCACACTTACCCAGGAAAGGAAAAATCCCTCAGTTGGAGAAGTTCAGCTCAGATTTCCCACAGACATGAGGAATTGTTCTGATCCCTGAGAGGTGGAAGGAGAAAGGGGTCACTGTCCCCCCAGTTCTGCAAGGATGAGTGTAAAGGATTTCCTCAAGGACACCAGGGGAGGCTGGAAAAGAGCAGGAATTGTCCCAGGAAAACCTGGGCTGGTCCTTCTGTTGTGGTTCAGACAACAGGGCTGTGTCTGCCCCCACCAAGCTGCTGGAAATTGCTTTTCTCCCTGTAATTGCCCTTCTGTTCACAAACACTAATGCGTGCTTTTAGTCCAAATAACTTTCAGTTCAGGTTAAAGGCAAATGGCAAATCAGGAGAGAGCCTAAGTGAAGCTGCCACGAGGCACAAGACCCGTCTGTCCCCCCTGCCATGAAGGGAATTGAGTCCCACTCAGGGACAGCTCGTTCCTAGGAAGGACCTGAGCTTGGTCATTAAGTCCAGGGCTGATCTCTACACAAACTGAGAAAAAAACTCGGTGCCAAATTGTCCTCAGCAGTCCATCCCTGCATCCCATTGCTGGAGTATTCCCCACTGCTGTGTTTTTTGCTGGAGAGCAAAAGCCACCGGCTGCGACGGAGTGGGAGAAATTAAAGGCACAAACAGCGACGGAGCCGCTCTTATTATGGGGGTAAAATCACAAGGAAAAATGTCCAAGACACCCAAGGATTTGGGTCCAAACCCAGCCCTGCCTCTGAGAAAACTCAGGGGTTCACTCACAACCTGAGCTGTAAAATTTCCTTTATTTCACGTCTCCAGGTGTGCGAGAGGTAGACGAAAGAGACAATTCCCAACAGAAAAAAAAAATAGTTTAAAGAAATGTAGGGTCAAATTATCTTCTTATGCAACACCACTGCAACCTAGAAAATCTAAAGCTGCAGGACATAAATCAACCACCAACTGCCTGGGGTTAAAGAGAAACTTCCTCTGGTAACAACCTATTGCATAAGTGCCTTAACGGGAGCTCCTGCCTTCCGAAATCTCTGTTAGGAAGGGGTCACTGGGCTGCAGGGCTGCCTCTGCAGGATCCTTCCTCTGCCCTTTTGCTCTCACCCATCTTTTGTCTCTTTTTCCAGCCTACGAGCACTGGGGAGAGGCACAAAGGCAGCAGGGTCCAGCTTTGGGCAAAGCTCAGCTCAGCTCAGGATGAGCTGGGTGCCTTTCTGAGCCCTGCACCAAGGACCAAACTGGAACAGGAGGAGTTTAGGTTTGATATTTGGAAGGAATTCCTCCACATGAGGATGCCCAGAGATGCTGTGGGTGCCCCTGGATCCCTGGAAGTGCCCAAGGCCAGGCTGGAGCAGCCTGGGACAGGGGAAGGTGTCCTCAAATCTGGGGGAGCTTTAAGGTTCCCCCAACCCAAACCATTCTGTTCTGTGATTCCCTGCCTTCAACACCTTCCCCTTATCCAGCTCTGATTCAGGTCCTGGAAAATTTCAACCTCTGAACTGTTCAGCCTCCCTGGTGCTGGCCATGACCTCATGTGGCCACTGGCCACCAGCTCCATGCCCAGAGCTGCCCACCAAAGTCCCCAGCCCCGAGCAGCTGCTCCTGCCTCACTCCCTACCCACCCCCAGCCCTTCCATGAGCTCAACTGATTCCCAGCAGCCACTTCTGGCCAAAACTTGGATTATTCACATTTTAACCCTTGCCTTACTCCCCCCACTCCCACAAATAAAACAGAAACCAAGAGAAATCACTGCCACCAGCACGGGGAGCACCAAGTTCTGCCAAAAACAGCCCGGGGAGGAGGATGGAAAGCTGGAATTTGGGTGCTGTGCCACGGGGTCTGAGCTGCCCTGGTGTTTGTTTGGTGGCTGTTCTGCCACGGTTATTTTTAGCTGGTGACGCCCGGGGTATTTCGCTTCAGGACGTCCGGTCTGAGCCTCTTTCTGGGAATCCCACGTTCTCTAATTGTAAACAGCCCCATTCAGTCGCTCCGAGCTCCAGAGAGGCCCCGGCTCGTGTCAGGTGTGAGTCAAACAGGAAACTGCTGCTGCTGAGCAGAGAGAGAGGTTCAAAGGGAAAAAGTGTCCTGGGTGCACTGGCAGTGCCCAGCCCTGCCCTGCCCCTGGCACTGACCCACCTGGGGAGCTCAGGGTGCTGCCCAGGGGATGCTGCCCACGCCAGGGTTTGGTTCCTGCAGCTCCTCCTTGACCAGGCTGATTCCGATTTGGCTGATTCTAAGGCCCCAGCTGCTGCTTTCAAATGTGGGAAAAGGGCTCTGGAGCATCAGAAAGCTCCAGCCCAGGGCTTGGAGCAACCTGGGATGGTGGAAGGAGGTGGGGACAGGATGAGCTTTAAGGTCCCTTCAAACCAAATCATCCCACGGTTCTGTGGCTGGGACAGGATGAACTTCAAGGTTTTTTCAAACCCAAACCGTTCCATGGTTCTGTGGATGGGACAGGATGAGCCTCAAACCAAACCATTCCACAGCTCTGTTCTCTGGATTAACAGCAGAGAGCAATGTTTCCAAAAGGGACTGAAGGTAGGATGCTGCAAAGAACCCAGGTCTGGTTGGAACAGGAATTCCAAGGAGCATCCACAGGGATTGTGGCTCCCAGGACACCTCAAAAGCTGCGGGAAGGAGCAGCAGCCCCAGCAGCAGCGCAGGGGGGATGTGCACGTTGTGCCCATCTCTTATCTGACTCATTTCAGTGGCTCAGGGGAAACCCTGGCACTGATAAACAGCTCCTGCTCCCTGCCTCTGCGTTCACCAACAGAAATCTGGAGCCTATTTTTAACCCCAAAACACCCAATGCAAGCGGGGGAGGCTGCAGCGGGGCCAGGGATCAGTTGGCACCGTGGGGAGAGGAGGGTGGCACTGCCAGCCCCGAGCTGGCTCCTGGTGCCTTTCACCAGGGTGACCCACTTGTGGCACTGCCAAATTTTCAGCCAAAACAAGACCAGAACAAGCCCTGCAGGCACTGGCATGCCCAACACTGTGCCCCACATGGGGTGTGCAAAACCAAATTTTCATTTCCCAGCACATCCCCCAAATCTGACCCTGGCCAAACAAAGGCTGCCTCGAAGAGCAGAGTCCCATCCCTGCCACGAGACAACCCCTGAGGTTTCCTTCCCGAAACCATCTGTGAGGCCTTTGGTTCCATCACTTCTCGGACAGCTTTTTCCAGCTTTAGGAAAATTTCCGTGGACTCCCAAATATCTTTGGACTTCTCCCTGCATGCCACGGTCCCTCCAAAGGCAGTGTGAGCCCAGCTCAGGTGGGAGCAGAGTTTGGTTCTCCCACTGCCCCAGGCACAACCTGGGGATCTTTTCCTCCCATTTTCTGCCTCTCACAGCTTCTCTGCCTCTCTCCAAAATGCTTCAGGTCATAAAGTCACAGCACGGGTTGGAAGAGACCTCAAAACTCCCATTTCACCCGTGCCATGGCAGGGACACTTCCACTGTCCCAGGCTGCTCCAAACCCCGTCCAGCCCAGCCTTGGGCACTTCCAGGGATCCAGGAGCAGCCACAGCTTCTCTGGGAGACTGTGCCAGGGCCTCCCCACCCTCACAGGGAGGAATTTAAAGGAAGAGGTTGCCTCTCTTCAGGGTGTTCTCTGAACAGAAAGCTCAGAGAACAGAAATAACTCAGAAATCTATTCTATTATTAATATAATAATTATATTATATTATTGTATAATAATAAAATACACGAATCAGCCTTGTAACACTAAAGCAGGTCCCAGTTTCCACAGCAGGGAGTCTCAGACCAGGCAGCCGTGCCCAGGGTATTCTGGAGTTCCTGCTCTGGCTGTTTCTGCTCCATTTAGAGATGTGCAATAAAACCTTCATTTCCTCACACACATGGGATGAGGCCAAGGGGTCGTGTTTTGGACAACCTGGCTTTTCCATGGCAACCGGCGGTGATGTCAGCAATGCAATGATCCGGAGGGGCCTGGGGAACAGAGAGCTCTCCAGGAATGGGTTAGGAGAGGGGGATGAGGGGATGGGCTTGCACAGGGCTGGGGCTGCATGAGAGCAGCCCAAAGTTTTCGTTGGATGGTTCTGAGCACAAATCGTGGCTGGACTGCTCCGGGGTTGGAGCAGCTACAGGCGGGAGCGTCCCGGCCTCTCCCTCCCCCTGCAGCTTCCAGCCCTCCCTCTGTGCATCCCCAGCCCTCTCATCCCCCTGCAGCCAAAAGGGCCCGGCCAGCTGCTCTTGCACAACTCTGGCTAAAACATCTGACCATCTCTCCTGTCTGTCCTCTCCTGCCCATCGCCTCCTGACCGTCTCCTTTCCCGCCCCATCCCCTCTCCTGCCTGTCCCCTCTCCATCCCCTCTTGCCCATCTCCTCCTGCCCCATCCTCTCCTGCCCCATCTGCTCCTGCCCCATCTCTTCTCCTGCTCATCCCCTCCTGACCATCTCCCCTCCTGCTCATCTCCTCTCCTGCTTGTCCCCTCTCCTTTCCATCCCCTCCTGCCCATCCCCTCTCCATTCAGGGGCATTTTCAGGATTTTGGGGGCTCTGAGCAGCTCTGCTCACCCTTTCTCCTCCCTGCTTTGTTCCTGCAGCCTCTGCTTCTTCCCATCACAAACCCCACAGGGGAGCTCCTTTAGAGCAGCCCGATAATTAAAACCTGAAGCAGGGAAGTTCTTTCTGCTCATGGTCACATCTGCTGCCCTGGGGCTCTCACGTGCTGCAGTGTCCGTCTGTCTGTCCGGGCTTCCTGTGGCTGGAGCCATCTGATACTGCAGCACTTCAGCTCTGGGCGCTGAGTGAGAGCCTGGCTGCGTTTGCTGCTGGAGGATGAACAGGCTGAGTAACAACATTCCTGTTATACCTCCGAGTAACAAAATCCCTGACTAACAACATCTCCGTTACATCCCTGTTACGACCCTGAGTAACAACATCTGTGAGTAACAACATCCCTGGGTAACAACACCTCTGAGTAACAATATCCTTGTTACATCCCTGAGTAACAACATCCCTGTTACAACCCTGTTACACCCCCGAGTAACAACTTCCCTGTTACGCCCCTGTAACAACATCCCCGTTACATCCCTGAGTAACAAAATCTCTGAGTAACAACACCCCTGTTACATCCCTGAGTAACAACACCCGTGTACACCCTTGTAACAACATCCCCATGTGCCGGCAGCTGCGAAGGAGCCGTGGCTCCACCTGTTTGGGATCCAATGGGAAAACCTGAAACACCCAGAAGCACCTACACAGCTCAAACTCCATCCCTGATTCCTCTCTGGTGGTTTGTGGGACTGACCTGGGCACGTGGGTGGGAGGAACCTTAAAAGCCATCCTGTTCCATACTTCCCACTATCCCAGATTGCTCCAAGCCTTGTCCAGCCTGGCCTTGGACACTCCCAGGGATGGGGCCCCCACACCCTGTGCCAGGGTAGCCTGTGCCACCCCTCACAGGGAGGGATTCCTTCCCAAAATCCCCTCTAACCCTGCCCTCTGGCAATTTAGAGTCATTGCCCCTTGTCCTAGTCTCTTCCGTCTTTCCTGCAGCTCCTTCAGGCCACAATGAGGTCAGCCCAAAACTTTCTCTTCTCCAGAATGAACAACCCCAGTTCTGCCTAAAGGTTCTCCAGCACAGCAAGGACACGCAGGTAAAGCTGCTGAGGGACCCAGGTGTGAATTAAGGTCCTGCCCTGGCTCTCCATGTGACATCAGGTTTGAATGACCTGGGACAAACACACCTTCCTGCAGGGTTCCCCCCAAAAAACCCAACAAAAAAGGTCCACTTCAAGGTGAACCAACCAACTTCTCAACAGAACCAAACGATTTGAAGTCAAACAGAATAATTTTTGTCAAACAGCATCCCCAACCTGCTGGGTGCAGACTCCAGGCTCTCCACACGTCCTTCCCACAGGGACCCAACACCAGCGCCGCTCACGGCGGAAAGGGGAAAAAAAAAGAAAAAAAAAAGAGAAAAAACCCAAAACAGCACCACGTAAAACCTTCCAAAAATGTTGCACGAAAAGTGGCCACTCAGCAGAGCAAGGTTTCCTGCACAGTGAGAGTTGGCCGGGGACAGAACAGGAAATCACTGCTTCCTGCCTGCAGAGGAAGCGCCTATCTCATGCCCGTGATCAAAAACAAACAGCACTTCAATTAAACAAACAAAGCACCGAAAACTTCAACAGCTCCAGCCTGGGCTGGCTCCAGCAGCAGGGAAATATGGCCAAAAATAAAATAAGAGATTTGTAACCTTGGAAAGGGCCTTCAGCCCCTGCCCCTCGCTGTGCCCAAGGGAACGGGCAGCGCCAGGCTGTGATGGCACTGTGGGGGTGTGGAGGAGGGTCCTGCTCTTGGGTCTGGGGTAGGAGCACATTCGTCCATCCATCCATCCATCCATCCATCCATCCATCCATCCATCCATCCATCCCTCCATCCCTCCATCCCTCCATCCATCCATCTCCATGTCCATCCATCCGTCCATCCATAGATCCATCCATAGATCCATCCCCATGTCCGTCCATCCATCCATCCATCCATTGATTCATGCCTCTGTCTGTCCACCCACCCATCCCCATGTCCATCCATCCATCCCCGTGTCCATCTGTCCATGTCAGGGTCCCCCAAGCCATCCCCAGATCTCCACCATTGCTCATTCCCCACGCCTGCAGTGCTCTGGGCTTTCCCAAACCCAGGCTGGTTGGAAAAACTTCCCCCTCCAGCCTGGAAATGAGCACAGAAAGAAAGGAATGGGAAATCCAAGCTTATCCTGGGACTGTGTTTGCATCTCTGCACCTGGTGACCCCCAGGCTCCATCTCCTCCTGCTCCACCCTCAATCCAGGGGTGCAATGGCAGCCCCCCAAATCCCACCTGGCTCTGCTGTAGCTTCATCCCAGGATGGTTTTTACAGGCACAAGGAATTCTTCTCTTGGAGTTTTACTTTTAAAAGATGCCAAAACAACAGCAAAGCAGATCCAGGTCCAGACTGAGGGAATAACCATTCCAGAACCTCTGACAGCTTTGGACAGCCAATCCCAAAAATGGGGGAATGCCTGTGGCCACAAGGGTCTTTCTGTGTGGCCACCACACAAAACCTCCTTATTTAGCAGTTTACTGCTGATCTGAGAACCATCAGGTGCAGCCACCACAGAAGGCTGAGCTCAGACATGATTTTTGTTGCCTCACCCACCTGGTTTGTTGGGGCAATAAATAACCTTACCTGTTTCCTGGCTCTATGGCTGCTTTCTGGTTTTATTTGCTTTGAAAGTAAACTTCCTGATGAATTAGCCAAGCCTAATTAATATTCATTTAAAGTGCATCTTCCTGACGATGCCAACACAAAGCATGGCTGTGTCTGTCCAGGAGGGGCAGATGGAAATTAAGTCATGGAATGATTTAAGCTGGAAAAGGCCCCCAAGACTGAGTCCAGCTGTTGATATCACAGCTGGGCAGCTGTTGTCTCCTATCCCTGTGCACCATGAAGGTGCTCAGACACCTCCTATCCACCCCAACGTGCCACCAACTCCAGGTGGCCATTTCCAGGTGCCTTGTCCCTATTTCCCATCCACACGTGACAACCCCAAGCTCAGCTTCACCATGGGAATGTGGCCAAAAAGCCACGACAGTGAGTGACAAAATTCCTTTTGTCCTTCAAGAATCTCCCCCAAGTGGGACCCTGAGCATTCCCAGGGATGGGGAGCCCAGCAGGGACAGCACCCAAGGTCCTGGAAGCATCAGAACATGGTTGGAACCCAGAGCTGCTGTGCAGGAATGGCCTCTGGGGGTGTTTGCCCCCGAATCCTCATCTGAGGCTCCCAAACCACATCTGGTCCTTCTCCAGCAGCACCTCAGCCCCAGCCTGGTGGATCCAAGTGTGGCTGATGCTGTTCCACCCCTGGCTGGAAAATCCATGCAACATTCCTGGAAAGTTGATTGCTAATATGGAAATGCTGCCCCATTTCCTCATTGTGCGAGTGCCAGGAGCACAGATGAGCTCCTGGAGGCTGCCAGGAGGGGAGCAAGGCACAGAGGTGGGAGGACTTTGGTGGTCAAGTTCTCGTTGCCCCCTGAAAAGCGAGGGAAGAGAATTCTGCCTCTGAACAGAATTCTGAAAAGCTCCATTAAATCTGAAGGTTTAATCTGCATTTATATTAACACGAGTCACCTCAGTTTTGGAGACACAAGTCACAACAGCTTTGGAGGGTTCCTCCAGCCATGGAGCTGAGCTCTGGTCAGTCTTAAACCCGGACACACCACTTTCACCCACCTCATCCTGCTTTAAAGTCCAGTTATATCCACGTCCTTCAGCTTAGTCCATGGGATTTAAGGTCAACCTGTCACACTCACCTTAAATCTCACAACACCAGAAACCAGAGAGCTGCCCAAAATTGCTGGATTTAGTAGAGATCAAGAACAAGCAATACAAACAAACACAGCTGCACTGGGACACAAGGAACTGGTCCCAGTTAGAGAAAAACTCAAAGCTCTATCAAATCTACTCTGAGCTGCCCCATGACAGACTGCACAGGCACTCTAAGGACTTTACACAAACCATGAGCTCTGCAGAGAACTTCCAGTCATGTTTTGAGCAGTTTTGTGTTGCAGAACACAGGAGGATTTTGACATTTGTACCACAAGAACATGCCGCGCTCCAGCAGCCACCTGAACCGACACAGAGCCCCAGACGGGGTTAGCAAAGCCCTAACGAGCAATAAAAATGTTCTTTTATGCCTTGTTTGATCATTCCCTGTTTATGAGGCCCAGGATCATGTGAATCATGTTTTATCCCAGCCTGCAGATGCTGGAGACACACGGGATGAAGAGGAGAAACTCAAAGGAAGGGGCAGGCATGAGATAAGAACACCTGGGCTGGGTTTGGCTGCACAAAATTCGCTTTTCAGCCTGGGGCTCATCCACTTGGGCTGTGTGATGAACCAGCACACCACAGACCTCCATGGGAACCAGTTCGAGTTTCCTGGGAGGGTGAAGGGAGGGATCCCGTCCTGGGAGAGGCACATCCAGCAGCGGCTTCATCACTTGTCACAAATCCCCTTCATTAACACCAGCCAGGCTCCTGCCGACCTGTCCCAGATTTCGCCTCCTGTTTTTTTTTTGCGGGTGAGACGATTCAAGGAGATCCCCGGGGCAAAGCCAGACCCCAGGGCACACGCTGCGACTCCTGCCCTCCTCCTGCACCCCCAGCACCCACACGAGGTGTTTCCCCCTCAGCACCTTCCCAAATTCCACTTCAGCATCCCCTGGAGCGCGCAGCCCCCGAAGCTGCGGGGAAGATTTTCCCCTCCCGCAGCCCGGCTCAGTCTCGCCTGATTACATCATGTTTGTTTTCCTTTGCCTTGGAGGTCGGGATTCCTCCCACCTTGCCCAGAGCCAGGTTTTGTCCGTGGGGAGCTCGTGGTGACCCAAATCCAGGGGCACGGCCGGGTGGCAAAGCTGGGGACAGCGTCCGTAGGGACAGCGCCAGCTCTCCCCCGGGAGGTGCTGGCTGAGTTTTTGGGGATTTTACACTCGCAGCATCGGCTCCTGATCTCCCTGATCCTCCGGGGACAGCGAGAGGAGCCGGAGCTGCGGGAGCGGACACCGGGGACCGGCAGAGCCACCCTGGCTACTCACCCTGGCTTTGTCCTTGCATCCAGAGGAATTAAAGCCCTTGGAGAGGAGGTCTCATTGTTCAAGCTGTGCTTAAGGGAGGCAGCTGCTTTCTTTATATCTCAAGATTCACTAAAGTTCAGGAAGAGAGAGAGAGAGAGAGAGAGGGGGGACGGCAAAGGGGAGGGCCCAGAGGCCGTATAGAATGACAATGGAAGGAAATGCTTTATCAAACCTAGAAAGCCAACCCTGCCTTGGGAACACAGAGGGAGAAAAAAAAACCCAAACAAACAAAAAAAAACAAAACAAAAAAAAAAAACTTGCAGAAGAAAAGCGAATTCAGCTGCCCCGGGTCCCTCCCTTGGCAGCAGAGCTCTCCCCCCCAGCCCCTCACAAACACAGCGCGAGAGCCAGTGGAAGTTGTCAGGCTCAAACACTTTTTTTTTTTTTTTTTTCATAAAACAGAGAGAAGTTTCAGTTCTTTTAAAAAAAAAAAAAAATCGGACGTCCAAACTCTGCCCGGGAATGGGAATGTGACGCTCTTCCCCCTCCCCCGGCTCCAGCCGTCCAAGTTTCTATGAGTCAAACGTTTGCAATGTGTTAGCGAAATGTTACCAAGCTGGAATGTAGCATCCAGAGGGTTCAGCTCATAAAACTTTTGTTTGTTGGCCGGGAGAAAGCGTCACCGGCACAGAATTTGGTTCTTCCTCGTCTTCCTTTTGTTTTTCCCATCCCGGAGAGGGTTAAGTGCTTGTGCAGCGCTGACACCCGATGACGGTGGCATTAACCCAGCGCTCCCGGCCCCAGGGGGAAGGGAAATTGTTCGGTAAGAAACGAAGGGAAACGGGGCAGTCTGAGAGAGCAGGTGGGAAATGAGAGCCAGAGAGAAATAAATACACCAAATCCCGGGATGGTTTGGGTTGAAAGGGGCCTTGAAGCTCATCTTGTTCCACCCCTGCCATTAAATCAGGCTCCAAGTCCCCATCCCAGGGCACAGCCACAGACAGAATTCAGCTCCTGCAGCACAACTGCCCAGTTTGGGGATTTTGGGGTCAGAAAAGTGCTGTTTCCTCATCTGACAGTCCTGAGGTTCAGCCTGGGATGGAAACTTTCACCCAAAACAGCGACAATCCTGGGCTCAGCCTCTTCCAGCAGTGTCTGCTATGGATCTGCAGAAATGCTGGGGGACAGGGACAGGGACACAGCGCAGAAATGCTGAGGGACAGGGACACAGAAATGCTGGGGGACAGGGACTTGGCACAGAAATGTTGAGGGACAGGGACAGGGACACAGCACAGAAATGCTGGGGGACAGGGACACAACAGAAATGCTGAGGGACAGGGACGGGGACATGGCACAGAAATGCTGACAGACAGGGACACAGCATCATCTGCTGGATCTGCCGGGACTTGGGGCAGCAACTCAAACCCTGCAGCTCTGAGCTTTGCTCTCACGCTGAGAGCACAACCTGGAAGAGTTCCTGAGGATGCCGAGTGTGAGAAGAAGGCAGGAGAGTGGGGAGGAAACCGAGGGCCCGTAGTGCAGATCTTGCAAACATGAGTCTTTCCAGGGGGTGGCTCCTTCCACCCGGAACTCCCACCCCCCCAAACCCTTTCCAAGGTGAAAACTTTTCATTCACTTTGCTGAAGGACCTTCAGGGTTCAGCTCTGAGCCCTGATGCTCTTCCTGCCTCACCCCCAGCTCCATCCACAGTTGGCCTCGTGTGGGTCTGACTTGAGGTTTTGCCTCTGTCCAAGGGAAGGAAAACCTCCAGCAGCCAGGAGAATCCTCCGGGGAGCCTTCCAAGGGAGGGACCCCACCTCTTCCTCTGAGGCTGCCCTGCTTTGTGCACAGAGCACAGAAACTCTCCCGAGAGAGGAGCTGGGCTCCCTGCCCCACTCCTGGGTTGGAGAATCACACTCAACCTGTCCTGGCAATTTACAGCCCAAGCACTAATTATTCTTTCATGCCAATGGGAACAATGGCAGTGGAAAAGAGGGAGCGTGGTCATCCTTCTCCCACCTCTAAAACGGATGCCAGCCCTGCACACGGTGAAAAATCTTGTTCATAGCATTTTAATGGCACTGTTCTCAGATAAAAGAAGCTGGTATCCTGAAACAGGAAAAAAGAAAATAAAATAAGGATCACAGGGGGAAAAGGCAGTGGCTGTGCTGAGGAAGGAGCTTGGCCAGCAGCCACACAGGACTGAGTGCCCAGGACAGGGTCACTGCTGCTCCAGGGCTCAGCCAGCTCCTATAAAAGAGCTACAAACTTTTGCCTACTTGGACCTTTGCATCATTTGCATGTCAGGTGTAAGGACAGGCAGGAGCTGCCAAAAGCAGAGCTGCTCAAAGGCCAGCGGGAGATAAGAGACACTGCCCTGCTGAACAAAGAGACTTTTCCAAACCTGAGGAAGTGGGGCAACCCTGGCTAATCAAGATGACTGACCAAAGTCTCCCAGGAGGAAGAAAGAGGGTGAAAGATGAAAATCTTTGTGTTTGAAAGGTGAAGAGAGCAGGAAAGCTCACCTGGGAGGGTGGGAGGTGCCCCTGCCCAGGGGCTGGATGGACCCTCAGGTCCCTCCCAACCCAAACCGTTCTGGGGTGAGCAGGGTCCTGCTCATATGCTGGAAAATCCAGACTGTTACTCCTCTCACCAACAAGCCCAGAGCAGGCCCCAGGTGCTGTTTAGGAGCAAAAAGGGGCAGAGAGATTTTGGAAAACTTCCAGTCCAGGTTGTGCTGCTGAGTCTCAGTGTCCTGAGCCCAGCCAGACCCATCTCACCTGCCCTGACGTGCTGGCAAGAGCCCAGTTGTTGGGAAGGATAAGGATTTGACAGGAAGATCTCACAGATATGTGTGTATAACAGACAGATCTTGGAATGTAGAATCCGAAGAAGGAATGGAAATGAAAGCAAGTTTTGATATAGAAGAAAAGAATTGCTGAGCCAGTCTCACTGGGTAAATAAAAGGCAAAGAGCAAATGGGTTGGAAGAGGCTTTTATGACTTAGAGCAAAGAATAAATACATCTCAAACAAAAGATGTTTTTACCAGGCAAAAAGATTTTGACAGACAAACAACAATGCCATGCTGCATGTAGAAAAAAGATCTCAGAAATTTCCAACAAAAGAAAAAAAAGAAAAACAGCTTCTAGTGTAAACTGTAACACACTAAACTTTTGGTGATTGGAAAATAGTGATATGAATATGGTAATGTTAGTGGTTATGATAGGCTGTAGGTAATAGTAAAATACTGGTTGGTTGTCATGTTTTAAAGTAATCTACAATGAAAAGTGAATAATGCATTGGAACCAGAGCTAGAGGAAGCTTTCAAATGAACCCACAGCTGTGGGCTGGGCTCTGTCACCCATGACCTGTGAATTGCTGCATCCTTTGGATACAACAAACAGCATTTAAAATAATAAATAAATTGCTTCACCATTTGGATACAACAAACAGCATTTTAAAGAGCCCGCCTGGAGTTCCACATCCCTCATTTTAGGCTCTTACACCCAGTCTCAGCTCCCAGCAGCCCAAATCCTGCTGCCACATCCCCTGAGAGAAGGGAAGTGCCAGGAGTGCTCTGAGACACAAAGCAGAGCAGCTGAGAGATAAAAGAAACAATGGGATGGATTCCACAGATTGATGAATGGAAAAAGATACTTGCCTTTACCAACAAGCTGTAGGTCTGCCGATAAATGAAATTGGATACTGGAAGATGAAAGAAGCAACGTGGAAAAACCATGAATTCTATAAGAATTAAAAATGAAAAGGGAGGGTTGTGCATTAGAGGGGAATCTCAGGTATCAGGTGTTTGGGAAGTCTGTGCCTCTCAAGTAAATTGGGATAAAAAGGAGGCTGAGTCCTCCAAAAATTTGAGAGATCCCAGGGGAATGCCCCATGGCCTCTCCCTTTATTTGAATAAATCGAAGAGGACTCCTCTGTTTCCCTTTTGGATATAAATCTCTGGTGTTGGTGGATTAATTTTCCTGACACAGGCACTGCAAGGCAGGGTCCAAGGGGCAGAACTGGGGTGTCCCAGACTCACAAGCAGAGTCTTGTGCCTGTGTTTTAGGTTCTGGAGGTGCAGCCTGGCTCAGCCTCTCTGTGTTGGGAATTTGAACACAATTTGAGCCCCAGCTATGCCCTGCACGTGCTTCACTCCAATATCAGGATCGATATCAGGAGATATCAAACCCCAGAGGGATTTTGAGGTGCCCTGAGCTCAGCTCTCCCCAGCCTCTGTCCTTGTGACAAACTGTAGATACTGGTAAAAGCCAGGGAAAGGAGCAGCCTTGAATTTTCTCAAGCTGCTCGAAGAAAACATTAAAAAAAAAAAAAAAGGCACCTGCAGGGTGCATGAAAAACGTAACAAAAAGTGTTACCTTCCTTGCACCAATAAAATCAAGCCTATCCTCAGTTCCATGGTTTATAGTCCATAAAAGTGTAGTTTGTTTCATTAATAAAGGGCTTTTGCTTCTCTTCTGCCTGAAGGAAATATTGATGCTGAATCCTTTTCTCCGCTCTCCAAGCCCGATAGCAACAATAAACACCAAGAGGGTTTTGGGTGTGAAATGTCCGTGCCCCTCACACCTCTGACCCCAGACACCTCCCCAGTGGGGTGAATTTATTGACTGGGAGCAGCCCTTACACAAATTCCTGGTGGGATGCTGCCACTGCAGCTGCTCAGGCACCGTGAGCCCCAGAGGGAGCAGAGGCAGGACGAACTCACCTGTTCTGCTCTGAGCTTCCAAGGATGGAGGAGGCACCACCAACATCCAGCACCGCCCTGGAGGCCTCACCCACTGGCAAATTTGCTTGAACCATTTCCCATCTTGAGTTTCAGCCGGAGGAAAGGCATTTCAAATCATTGCTTTTCTTTTGAAGGGGCTGGTCCCTGTGGAGGATCTGCAGTGAGGGCATGAGGAGGATCCTGCCTGGCCTGGGTCCCAGTAAATCACAGTTCAGAGACAGCTGAACTCCATTTTATGATTATTAACCCCAGCCCTGCTCATTTGTTTGGCCTGTCTGAGGCTATATACAGCGATGGGCTCAGGCATGGCTGGGGGGAATTGTGTGCAGCTGTTAAACACAGCCCCCAACCTTCCCAAAAAATGATTTTTTAAATAAATAAAAAATAAAAAGCTAACAAAACAGGAAGACTATGGTTGGGAAATGAGAAGCAGCTGTGGAGAGGAGGGATGAGGTGTCATACAGGGAGGACTGACTTCAAACCGTGCAGGAAATGCATGAGAAATTTCCCGGTCACTTTTCTAATCCATCATCCCCCCCTGTGTCCCGTGGTGGCTTTTGGCTCCTGTCACAGCCTGTGAGTGCCAGGGCCGGGAGCATCTCAGGCTGGACCCAGCAGGAACTGCCACAGAAGTTTTGCTGTTTGGTTTTGCACTGCCATCAACAATGTCCTGCTGGGCCTTTATGCCAAACCCAAATCACCATGGAGGGATGAAACGTCACCAACAGGCAGGTGCAGAACCAAGGGAACTCCAGGGCTGGTTCTGGCAATTTCAATAATGGAAAGCTTTGAACAGTGGTGGTGAAATACTCTAAACATTCCCATGGGCTGAGGGAGTGCAGGACAGGACCAGGATGGGAAAATGGAGGTGGAGAAACATGGAGGCGCCTTGCTGAGATCAGTGTCCTCTTCCTGCCCCCTCCAGCCACAGATCCTGGCACAGAGCAGCAGGAGAGGCTCTTCTTCCTCATAGAGGTTCATTTTGGAGCTGTCAAAGAGGGGCTAAACCAGGCAAAACTGGAAAACTGGGGTAAACTGAGCTTGGAGCACTCAGGTCTAGTTGGATTGTCCCTGTCTGTGGCAGGGACATGGAACGAGATGAGCTTGAAATCCCCTCCAACCCAAACCACTCTGAGATTTTATGATTTATTCCACATTCCTGGAGGAGTTCAGAACTGGGAGGGGCATTGAGGGCGAGGAGAGGGAGTGTGAGTGACTCTGGAGCCCTGGTAGCAGGCATGGAGATACCCAGGGCTGGCCCCAGCTCTTGGCTCTTCTCCAGTTTTCCTGGTGGCTCTAACGGCAGCCCTGGCACCTGAGCAGGCAGGTGCTGCAGCAGTTCAACGTTTTAACGTAGGCATAACCCAGGGGAGGCAATGCCAGAGCCCAGCTCATGCCCTGCTCTGCGCAGGGCATCAGCTTGATGCCTACAGGAGCTGGGACAGAGGCTAGACAGAGTTAAGAGGAATAAAATTGATATTTTCTGAGAGGACTTCAAAAGCCATACCCTGGCAGTAGCAGTGCCACTGCCTGGATGGCTCCCAGATGGAAGCAAAAGAGAGCTTGGTCACGAGATCTCACATTTTTATAGGTTTTAGTCCATTTGCATACAACTGTCCAATTTATAGCCTCAAATCATGCAGTTTCATCCTCCTTGCTTGCTTTCCCACCCTCCTCTTTTCATGTTGTTTATGCTTAGGGCCTGAAGTTTGAGGAAATTGTCCTTGAGTCCTCAGCTGGAATAGAACTGCTCTGTCTTCACCACTTAAGCACAACAGAAAAGCACACCTAAGCAGAACAGAAAAACTTCAAACTTAAGGCATCAAGCTGGCCAGGTAAACCGAAGTGTTGACCTGGAAAACATTCACAGGTGAGGTCTGGGATCCACTCCTGGAGCCCTTCCACCCTTGCTGGTGTTTTGCTGTTTGCCCGGTGAGTTTGGGGTGGGAAGGGCTGGGCTGGGTTTGTTTTCATGCAGCACAGGGAGCTGGCTTCCCCCAGGCTGTGGTTTCTGCAGCTGCAGTCCCCGGGCTGTGCTGCAGTCAGGTGGGGAGCTCACATCAAGGTGCTCATCTGCAAAGGAAGGGGCTCCCAACCCCGCGTGGTTGCCTTGTGGCCACCCAGCCCAGCCCTCGCTGGCAGCAGCAAACCCGGCCCCACGCTCTGGTTCTGCACCTGCTCACAGCCACAGCTCCTGGTTTGTTCCTCAGCCAAACACGGGCAAAGGTTTGGGGTGGAAATGGGGAGCAGGTTCCCTCTGGAGGAGGTGTCTCAGGCTCGCCACGATTTTCACTCTTCCAGGGGACAGGAATTGTCAGGTTCCCTCTGTGGGTCCTGGAGAAAAGTGCTGAAGTCACGGAATCCCAAAGTCCCTGAGGCCTGGAAAGCTCTGCAGGGTCACTGAATCCAAGCTGTGTCCGATCCCCACCCTGTCCCCAGCCCTATGTCCAATCCTTCCTTGGACATTCCAAGGACTCCAAACCTCCCTGGGCAGCCCCTTCCAAGGCCTGAGCACCCTTTCCATGAAGAAATTCTTCCCCAGGCAGAGCTCAGCAAGGCTGTGCCCCCTGCCCACCCGTGTTCTGCTTTGGGTCTCCAAGCCCAGGTGATTTTCCCCAAGAGAAAGGAGAGCTGGGACAGTGGCATAGCCCCTGAGAAACCCTGTGCAAACACTTTTGAAACCCCGAACTTCTTTTCCATCCCAAATTTGCAGCAGCCTGTAGGGATTTAACCCCTTGTTTTGCTGCTCCATCTGAATCCCATGTGCAGGCAGGAGAGGGAGAGAATCTGATTCACTGTGCAAAACCCCAGCTGGGAGAAGGAGTTTGATTTACCAAGGCCAGAGGTAGTAAAGAGCTTGGACAGGAATTTGCACTAAACCTTTGACACACAAGACATTTCCCTTTCAGGCCAAGACAAACAAAGGAAGGAAGTGTCTGGGACTTTTAAAGCGACCTAGTGGAGACAGGTAAGGGCAGATAAGGGCTGAAGGAAG
>WBND01001738.1:8177-20524 GCA_013398595.1 Tychaedon coryphoeus
GCCTCCTGAAAAACTAAGCAAGACAAAAAGTAATTCTGCTCATTTTGGCTCTCTGAACTGGGAAGGAAAAAAAAAAAAGACAATAAATGATTAAAGAGCAGAAATAATCACAGATTTATTTCTAACTCAAAATCTTTTCAATTTTGCCGGATGGATAAGGAATTGTATTAATTTCCAACACATTCAGGTCACTGCCATCGACCTGGTTTGCTTCTCTCCTAATAATTTTCTGTGTTTGTGGTGGAAATGTGTTTGTTGCTGGTTGAAGCTACTCAAGGAGCTCACGAGGGTGGGCAAACCCTTCCCAGTTTGCCAGTTTATCCTGCCTGTTGTTTCCATGGTGTTCCCACATTCTGAGCACGACAATCCCTTGCTTTTCCAGCTCTGGGCTGGGGACAAGGTGGGGACTGGGCACAGGTTGGACTTGGGGTATTTTCCAGCCTCAGTGATGCTGTGATCTCAGTTTTCCATTCAGGAATATTTCCCCCTCCTGAGCTGGCATTTGTGATTTTCCAGAGGAAAACTCTGGAACAAAGTTGGGACAGGGATCTTCCCACTCTGAAGGTGTTGGTAGAGCACAAGACTCCTGTCTGCAGCTTCTGTGAACTATTGATTAATTTCATTAAATTCATTTATTAATGAATTAATTCATTTATTAATTAATTCATTTATTTCATTAATATGTTCATTAAAAATACATCTCCCTGGGGTTTTTTTTCTGCAATTCAAGCAACATGAGATTCTTTTTGTCTTTCTTCCTTGATGATAAAGAAAAATCAAGAAGTTGGGAGTGAATCCATCTCAGTGTCAGGAGGAATTTAATTGCTCCTTAACTCAGAAACCACCTCTGCAGCTCTGCAACAATTTTCTTTTCCAAACTGATGGCACCAGGTGGTTCCCTGACTGAAGGCTCAGACATGGCAGCTGCACAACCCTGAGTAAACCACGTGTAATTTCCTCTTCCTCCCTGCTCTGGCTGTGCCTCACGCCTCTGAGTAAGAGTGAAAGCACTGAGCTTCTTCCAAGTGCTTTAATAGCTGTTCATAAATCATTTAATCCTGGGTGTGCCTCAGTTTCCCACCCAGCAGGGGAAAGTGTAAGGGTTCCCTGCCCCACAGGGCTGGCAGAGATCGTTTTTGCCACATTTGGGAATTGCTGAGGAGGGAGATGAGCACTGTAAAAATTTATAAATTAAGGGATACATCAAAACTGTTGTGTGGGCCCAAAAATGTGGTTGTGGGAAGGGGACTGACATGTTCTGGTGTGTTCCTTTTACAGATGGGCTGGGGGGATTTGGGAGTTTTCGGAGAGCCTTCTAAGGAAACCCCTAACCTAGACCAGATGGCTGCAGAAGGGATGCTTTTCCTGGATTTTTATACTGCCAGCCCCCTCTGCTCTCCCTGTAAGTAAATTTGCAGTTTGAGCCATGCAGGCATGAGAAACATGTCCCTCTGAGGAGTTTGGGGTGTTTGCCAGCCTCTGACATGGACTAACAACCAAACCCTCGGGCCAGAGATTGGATTTGCTGCTTTGATCTTGCATTTTGCTCCCTTTTTATTTATGTTTGGATTGGAAAACTGACAGTTTTCAGTTTGTACAAAGCACTGGTTCAGTGATCAGTCCAGCTCAAGGATTTTTATACCATTTCAGTTCAGTATTCAGCCCCAGACATTGCATTTTTTTCATCTTTCTCATTCTGGGTTAAACAAAGCAGAGTCTGAACTGTTGCTGGACGTATTTGGTCTGATTCTCTTGGCTCTGGTGAGACTTTCATGCAAGGAAAGGCAGCAGTTTGTGTCCTGCTTTTGACCCTGGTGTCTTACAAGACTCTTGGGACAGGGAGACAGGGACAAGAGATAAAAGGAACGTTTGGGTCTGGGAGAGGCAGATATTTTTCTCCTTGTTGTTTTTTTCTGTGTCTTTTTTTTCTTTTTTTTGCTTTCTTTTTTTCCCCTCAAACCTGATTAACTGCCAAGAACTGAAGCAAAAATGAAGAACAGGGGCTTTTTATTTGGGCTCTCATTTAGGATAGCACTTGCCAGTGTGTTGATGATGTCCTTGCTCAGAAAAGGCTTTTAAAATCTGCTGAAATCCTGCTAATCCAGTGGTGGCACTGCATATGCTTGAAGTTAAACATCTGTTTAAATATTCCCTGCAGTCAGGACTTGACTTTTGTTGTCAAAGCTGGACAGCTCTTTCTTTGTATTTCATGATTTTTGTTCAGTCAAGCTTGAAAGCTTAGCCTTGAGCATCTAATCAGTTTGTGCTAGGATTTCCTCTTAAATATATAATAAATATATATATGACTGAGATGTAAGGCTTGCTCCATTGACTGTACAAATGAATGACTCTTCACTGAGGCTAATTTAATAAAGGGGCCAAATTTCAGCTGGAATAACTCAAATGATGCATCAGAACTGATTCTGTCCATGGCTCACGGGAGAGTGTGAGTGATTGAGGAGGATCCTGACACACTCCAGTCAATGTTCTGGCCTCATCCTGCTACAATAATCTGGATATTGAGCAGAGGATGGATCTCAAGAAGTGTTTGTGTTGTTTGCAGCACGGGCAGCCCTGCTGACAGGCCGGCTCCCAGTCAGGAATGGCTTTTACACCACCAATGGACACGCCAGGAACGGTAGGAGCCTCATTCCTCACCTCCCTTCCTCTCCTCATTCCCCTCTGTGCCTTGGAGGCAGCTTCTCTTCCCCATGGATGTTCCAAAGTGCCACCAAACCCTGTCAAGTGCTGCTAATAAGTGTGAATTTTATTGCTTCCTCCTCAAATTAAGAGGATAAACCAGGCTGCTTGATGCATTTGTTTCTGCTGGCTGAGAAATGTTCCCTCTGGGCAGGGGAATTGGGGTCTGGTGAAGGAAAATCAGGTGGGGGTGTTAATACCCAGAGGGAAGAACTGGCTGCTCACAGGTTTATTCAGCAGATTCCAGATTTCTGCCCAGTTTTAGAGCAGCTTTCCATCCCTCATGCCTCTGGTGCTTCCAGGGAAGATGCCTGGGTGGATTTGGGTCCCAGAGTGACAAATGCCACGTGCTGGGACATGGCTGGGCAGGAATCAGCAGCCAGGGGTTGATTCCCAGAGCTGTCACACCTGAGAGAGACTCTTCATTTCTTTAGAATCACAGAATGAATGAGGTTGGAAAACACCTTTGGGATCACCAAGTCCAGGCTCTTGCAGTCTGAGCACTTTCATTGGTTGAGTTAGGAAAAAGCTGCTTTCATTTTAGAAAACACAAAGCAGATTTACAACATGAAGACCACCCCTAAAACACCTGGTTTTCTATAACATCTCCCTTTCAAGCATCTCACCTCCACTCTGGACTGGCAGCTCTCTTAATTATTTATTATTCTACCCTCATGCACAAGTGGGTGGAAATCTCCCTTTGGTGTTCCTGGATCAATTTATTCTCTCCATCCCATAGGAGGATTTCCAAGGAATGGCATTGCTGGGACTCCAGACTAATTCCTATTTCTGATCCAGTACATGAGCTGTTTGCTGTAATATTTTGAAGAGTCAGGAAGGTGTTTTTGATTTGTTTTCCACAGCATACACACCACAGGATATAGTAGGAGGAATCCCAGATTCTGAATTACTGCTCCCAGAGCTCCTGAAGAAAGCTGGTTACACCAATAAGATCATTGGCAAATGGTAAATTTATTTGGAGATCTCTTGCTTTGAGATTTTATTTTGTGTGGGTTGGGAAGGAGCAGCAGAAAAAACAGAATTACAAAAAAAAAAACTGTTTTGAAGCTCAAATGTCCAGCTTTGGAAAGTGTGATGGATCTTCCCTCTGCTGGGATCAATTCCTGAGTGTTCCATTGCAAATACTTACATATATCTTCATACAAAGACTTGATGGGGTTTTATGTGTGTATTTGTATTTAGGAACTCCTCAATTCTGCTTTTAGCCTCACCTCACACCACTTAATTTAATGAAAATATTCATAAGGAGACTATGAGGAGAATATCCAACAGGATATTCTGTTGGAATTTTCCTTGAGCACCTACATGGTTTTTATCTTTGACTTTTGCTGTATGTTGGGTTTTTATTAATAAACTGAATTCCTGTGGATTTCTTTCAGTTTAATGAACAAGTTAGAGAAGGGTGAGTTTGAATTGTGGTTGGATTCACCTGCTGGAATTGGGAAGGAAGCAGAGCACCCAAAGACAGTGAATTATTTATCAGCACAAACCCAAGCAGGAGCATGGCCCTGAAGGATCAGCTCAGTGGGCTGGGTGCAATCAGCTGCAGTTCAATGCTAATAAATGGAAATTCATACACTCAGGGAAAAGGAATAAACAAGGCAAATGCAGATTGGTGCCAGTTCTTTGGAAAAAAAGGCAAATCTGGAAGGACCTGCAGCTGTTAGCAGGAATAGGACAAAGCAGGAATGTGCAGGGCATTATTGTGCATCCAAAAACCTCTCCTGGCCGGGGCTGGGAGTGATACCTGCTCCCTGCAAAGGGGTAGAGAAATGCAAGGTAAAACTGGAGTCTCATCCTGGCCTCTCAGAGGTTTTCCAGCAGAAAATTTTCTTATTGTTTCATCATCCCTTCTAAGAGCTTTGCAGGGTGTCCTGTGACAATAAATTCCATGGTTTAATTAAGTTTGCAAGTCAAGTATTTTCCACGACCAGCGTGGAATTTGTTGTGTTTCATTAAATCTCAGTTTTCTGTGCTGTAAGATGCAGAGACTGATCTGCATCTCAGTCATTGTTTCATGTCTCTGTGAATTCTTTTAGAGCTTTCTTAGAATAAGATGTTTTTCCATCTCCCTTGTTGTAAAACAGCCAGGACTAACTTTGTGTTCCCACTCTACAAATGGGGAAGGGGTGGAATCCTGCAGGTCAGGCCTGCAGTGGCAGTTACATCATCAAGCTGTAATCATAGCTGAAATGAGGATTATTTCTGTAATAACTCAGTTTGGAGCAGCTCAGAGTAACTCCAAGGATTGTTTTACTCCAGGCAATGCATTTTATACCCTTTATCTTCAGAAGGTGCAGAGGGGATGGCACAAAGTGGACAGGGGGCAGATCCAGGCTGGTGAGGGGAAGATGGAATGATTAAATAAACACTGAGCTACCAAGATCTCCTTTAGAGACAGAGAGGATGGGAATTCTCTGTCTTCAAGGTGCTTTAAATGCAGGAAATGTGGAATTTGCAGTTCAAAACCTGGAGATTAGAGAGGAGCTTCATCTGGAAGTTAAGGATGGAGGATTTTCAAGCTGCACAGTAGAGAGGAGCTGTCATCAGGAGCAGCTAAACGTGTTTTATGTCCACATGTGCACACAAAAACCTCATTTCATTTCCATTCAGGTCTCTCTGTACCATTTTGGCAGTGTGAATGCTCCATAAAGGGGATGAGGATGGAAGGGTGCATTTCATGAGCTCTGCCTTGTGTTTTTACAGCTCAGTGGGATAAAAGGACTTGTCATAGATCAGAATCCTTAAGTAAAACATTATGTGCATCTCTGCAGTGGTTTGGGGCAGTGTAGTCCATCAGTGCTGATCATCAGACAGCATGGGAGAAGACACCAGTGGAAGGAAAAAATGGAAAACAGTGATTGGAGAGTAAATAAAATGGAATATAAGTGAGCACTGGGGTGAGTCTGCATGGCTGTGCTTGCAACAAGTGTGAGAGAGCTCAAGACATTGCTCTGGAGTCATTTATGTGATTGAAGTGCTTTGAGTTTTGGTTTCTCAGGCAGAGACTGTGTTCTTGCATGCTGCTCTGGTGAGCTGAGCTTTGGTTTCTTTGCAGTGGGATTTCACCTGTGACCTGTTGCTTTTGTTCCCAGGCACTTGGGGCACCGGCCCCAGTTCCACCCCCTGAGGCACGGCTTCGATGAGTGGCTCGGGTCCCCAAATTGTCACTTTGGGCCCTACGACAGCCGAGAGCGCCCCAACATCCCCGTGTACAGGGACTGGGAGATGGCTGGCAGGTAACCCAGCTCCTGGCCTGCCCCTGCCACTGCCACTGCCTGGGCTGTCCCTGCAGGCTTCCTGCCAGCCCAGCCCATGCTGGGATTCCACCATTCTGGGCTTAAGGAGCCCCCAGGCCCATGGCCAGGCTGGCAGTGTCCTCTGGGTGGTGTTGGGATGTGCAGCTGCCCTCCCAGAGCTCTCTGCTCATCCCTGGCACCCTCAGAGCTTCCACTCCTGGAAGCTGCTGCCATTCTGTGCTGAAAGACCTCTTTGTTCCTTCTCTTCCTGTTTGGAATAACATTTTGTGTGTTTGCATAACTCCATTCCCTGCTCCCAGTCTGCAGTCTGGGCCCTTCTTGTCCATTCATTTTTCACTCTGCTGCTGTTCCTCTGAGCACTTCCCCAGGCCCTTGAAGATTCCTCTAAAATAATGTTTCCAAAGCAGTTCTGCTTCCAGCATTTCTCTGTCTCACTGAGGGTCGTTGTGTACTTCTGAAATTTTATTCACATTGCAACCAGCTCTTTATGAATCACCGTGGCATTTTTAAGCATTTTGCCCCGTACAGCAAAAGGCCAGTCCCTCAGGTTTGTCCAAAATTTAAAGTCATTAATTTGAATCAAGCTGTGTCACCACTTTCTCCCATAAGAACAATTATGGTGACATATTTTTAATATCTGAAGAGAGTTACTGAGTGTTAACTGTGACTTGTTTGTCACCTCCCTACACAGGGGGAAAAACCTATAAAAGGGGAAAAAAATCCTTTTTGTGATGTTTATTCCTTAGGATTGATTTTTCCCCTTTCTGATTCCTTTTATTCTAAGATACTATGAAGATTTCAAAATTGATCTGAAGACAGGTGAAGCCAACTTAACTCAGCTCTACCTGCAGGTACTATTTTAGTATTGACTTCTAAGCCAAGGTGACTTTATGCTTTTTTTCTTTTNTTTTTTTTGAGAAATCTCGATGGCAGAGGATAAATTCATTTTTATTGTTTACAGGAAGCTCTGGATTTTATTAGCAAGCAGCAGGCCAGCCAACAACCATTCTTTTTATACTGGGCAATTGATGCTACCCATGCTCCTGTTTATGCCTCCAAGCAGTTCCTGGGCACGAGTCAGAGAGGGCTGTAAGTTCTGCTTTTGGGGGTGCTGCTTTTTGGGGTTGTTTTAATTCATACCTGTTGGAACAGCCAACCTGAGCAGTGGTTTGTAGATCCAAGGGGATGGATCACTCCTCAAGTGTGTGTGTGTGCTGAAATGTGTTATTTGCTTGGATTGTTCTTTTATAATTTGGCTTTAATCTGAATTGAAGCTCACATGACCCAAGGGGAGGAGGGGGGCTCTAAGCTCCTTTGCCAGTTGTGTGAGGAATGAAATGCTGTCTGTGGCACAGATGATTTTTTTAGAAGGCTTTTGTATGATTAGTGCCTGTTTTAAAAGCTTATAAATCAGACCAGCAAATAGAAAAGCACTCCTAAAAATGCAGTTTGGAGGAGGCAAAGAGCTCTGTAGACACTGGGAGTGTGGCTTCAAAGAGTTTCTAACCATGAGGAAAGCCATGTTGTTACCTCCCAGTCTGTGGCAAGGTGGGTTTGCCTCTCTTTGTGAATTTTATGGCTGAATTCCTCTGTCCAAGAGTGGCTCCCACCTGAGCAAAGCCTGACCCTCAGTACCCCAGAGGAGCTGCTCTCTGCAGGCCAGAGACACAAAAGTTTGCAGTGACAGCAGAAAAGCTGATGCATGAGAAGGATTTCTGCAGCACAGGTACAAATTAAATCCACTGAACACGTTGTGCTGACCCTTTTTTTTTTGCTGCTTTGGGTGTTTTGCATCTCCTTTTGCCTCAGGTATGGGGATGCTGTGAGGGAGATCGATGACAGCGTTGGGAAAATCCTGAGGCACCTCCAGCAGCTGGGCATCAGTGAGAACACCTTTGTGTTTTTCACCTCTGATAACGGGGCTGCTCTCATTTCAGCTCCCAAACAAGGTGAGGCTCAGCTGAACAAACCTGGCTTTGGGAAAGCAAGGCTTAAATCTCTCTCTCTGAGGAGGAAAAAAGCCCCTGTGTGTGGGGTCTGTGTTATGAGTTAGGAGAAGCCTCAAAAGACAGAGTGTTTATGTTTGGAATAATTTATGTTCTGGTCACTGTTGGAGGAGGTGTCCTTGGCCAAATGGAATTTTTCCTGTCCCAGTGTTGCTGTTACCTGTGTGTATTTGCTCTGTCAGGGAGGGAATATTCTGTAATTTGTTGAGAACCAGGCTCAGTGACTTAGCAGGGTGTTTACTCTCCCTCTGCCAAATGCATATTTCAGCCTTCTGAGCAATTAGAGTGAGTTCAAGAGTCCCTCATTCTTTAGCTCTCATGAAAAATATCAAGAAGTGAAACGTTTTTTTGTTACCTAACAAATTTCCTTTTGTTTAAGTGATGGTTTCTCTGAAACAAATCACTGCAAATTGATTTTAGAACCTGCTCTCTTTGGAACCAGGCTTGGTTTGTGGTTACTGAGCCACAGAGCAGGGAGTAACCTGAGTTCTGATTTCAGCTCAGCCACTGGCTTTGACTCTGTGTGACCTGGAATCAGTTATGAGACCTCCCTGATTGTTCCTTGGCCAGCTGAGCTCCAGGGTTGGGTTCAAACTCCAAATATTCCTGCAAAGCCTTGGCCATTTCTGAGAATGACCATTCAGGGAATGTAGGGTTATTTTTCTCACTCTTTCACCTTCATCTAATATTGTTCTGGTACTATAAAATTTAAAGTCATTATTAAAAATTGCTGTTTCTGCCTAAAAGTGTCAGATTTCCTTTGGTTACAGACAGCCTTAGAGGGGAGGAAAACACCAGTGAGGTATTTCCTGTTTGTTTGGGGTTTGTTTTTAATTTGGTTGTTGGTAACAAGGTGTGTTTAACTGCCACTTTCTCCCCGTGCTCCTAAAATTTCATCACAGATGGATATTGAAAAAAACCCCAAAACCACACGACAACAAACAAGGAAATAATGACAAAAAGCCCAACTCTGGCCGTGTTGTTTGAAGAAGCATCCATGCAGAAATGAGAATTCATTTCAAACCAGCCTGGCTGACAGAGTCCTTTGGAAATGCTGGTGTTTGGTGAGGTTTAAGGATTCTTTTCTGTCCCCAGGAGGAAGCAATGGCCCTTTCCTGTGTGGCAAACAAACCACCTTCGAGGGTGGCATGAGGGAGCCTGCCATTGCCTGGTGGCCCGGCCACATCCCTGCAGGAGGGGTGAGTCTGCCCTGCTCCCTGCGGGCTTTGCTTCACACTTGGACCAAATCCAAGCTCTTTGTGCCCAAATCCAGGTATTTGTGTGAATAAGGAGCTGCTGCTGCCTCAGAAATCGGTGCCATTTTAATGCAAATTTACATTTAGAGGGTCTGTGCTCAGCTTTGCTGTGAGCACTCAGGGTCTGCTCTTGTCTTCCTGCTCTTTTTAAACCCTTCGCTCTTTTGGACCTTTATATTGCTCATGTGTTTGAATAAATTGGAGTGTAAAGAGCAGGGATTTGTTCCCCACACTCTCCATGCCCTGAGGTACTGAGTGGTTTGACCCTCTCATCTCTCACTTTGGTGCTTGATGAAAGTTCCACTCAGAGAGGTTCAGACACCACGTTATTGCTCTGTGCTGCCTGTACACAAATGCAGATATGATCACTTCAGAATAACCCCCCGGTGGCACTGGCAGCCCCCTTGTCCCAGCTCTCATTACAGAAGGATGCAATCAATCCTGCTGCAGGATCACAGGGACAGCACAGCCCCCTCCCCCTGGTGAGCATCTCTGAGCCCTGCAGAAAGTGATCCTTCATTAACTGGGCACCGTGCTCCAGCCTGCAAACTGGTCATAAATAAAACATTTGTGCAAGTTGCATTCCATTGGGGTGCTTTAATTGAGGCAGGCTAATGATAATTTATCATTTACATTTAGGAGGGACCACGAGGCAGCTCAGATCTGCAGCTGAGGGCAGGAGGGTGGTTTGGTTTCATTATTTTTCGAGAGTTCACCAAACCTACCAAGGATGGTTTATTATTTTTCTAATTTGAAATGAAAACAGTCTTTTTGTTTAAATTTAAACATTTCCATAAAGCCTTTGCAAGCCAAGTACAACAGCCCTGGGCTAGCAGAGGAGAACATGAAACTGCAGCTGAGTGTTTTGTTTGCTGGGTCCAAACTAAATAATGTGCTAAAAGTAAACATGCATTATAAATGGGGACGTGAAAATGCCCAAATTTAAAAATTCTTTCCATTGTAGTAACTCTGAGGATAATTAAGAACAGGAGGAGAGAGAAATCCTTGTGCCTGCTTCTTTTCTGCCTGGCTGGGACCCCTCTCCCAGGTAGTTTTTGGGAGCTGCTGCTTGAATTCCAGGGAACAGGCATTGCTGTGCAGAGTGTGTGTGCAGGGTGGGCTGGGCAGCTGAGCTGTGCCTGGAGCTCCCAGATTTTGGGATGCACCCCAAATCCCTCCTCCACCATGCCAGTATCACCCTTAAGCACATGCTGAACTTCAAATCCTTTTTATCTGCTACTCAGTAACTGTGATAGAAACTCACCTGTGTTTTCTGCTTGTGTTCTTGCCTTCGAGGCTCCAGCACTGCTCCCTCAGCAGCCCTGACCACAGGTGAGAGACTTGTGTCCACCACTACATTTTGGGCTTTTTTATTTCTTGCTGTAGCTTCACCATCCTCTGGAGGAGTTTTAACTGCTCAGCCCCAGTCCTGTGCACTCCAAGTAGCTGTAAAATGTGGGGAAGCTGCTTCAAAGTCTCTCTTTGCTCTTTCTTTTCAAGAGTTGAAGGAAACAAAGGCTTGGGAGATCTGAACTTCAGCACAAAGCTGAAGGGTCCAGTCCTTCCTGGGCTGGGTTGCTCCCAGGGCAGTGGTTGTTTCTTTCAGCCTGAGGAGCAAGGGATGGGCCAGGAGCCGTTTCAGGTGGAACAACTGCAGCCAGGAAAGGAGAGTTTGTGTTCTGGCCAGTGGAATGCAGTTATTGGGTGGAAAGCTCCTTCTGCTGATGGGAATGCTCCAGGGAGAGCTCACTGCAGCCTTCCAGTGCCTTGGGAAGAGGAGAGAAAGGGACTTTTTATGTGGGCAGATAGTGTCAGGATAAGGGGGAATGGCCCCCCGTGCCAGAGGGAAGGGTTAGATGGATATTGAGAAGGAATTCCTCCCTGGGAGGGTGGGGAAGGTGCCCAGAGCAGCTGTGGCTGCCCCTGGATCCCTGGAAGTGTCCAAGGCCAGCTTGGATGGGGCTTGGAACAGCCTGGGACAGTGGAAGGTGTCCCTGCCATGGCAGGGGTAGAACTAGATCAGCTTTCAGGTCCCTTCCAACCCAAACCATTCCATGATTCTGCCTGGCAGTTTGTTAACAATTCTATTAATACATAAAGCTGGGTGGTTTATTTTGTTTTCTTTTATTGAAGAGCACATTCAGGTGCTGGAATAAAGGAGCACCTCAATCTAAACACAGGGAGTGAGGGGACAGGGGGGGAGCACCTGCCAGGCTCTCTCTGGAGCTCGGGATAATTGGTGCAGTTGGTTGGTTTGCAGGTTTTTGGAGGGGAAGAGATGCCTCAGGAGTGTGTGTTGCTCTTGGCATCAACACTCAGTGAGTTCTGCTCCCCCAGCAGGAATATTTATTCCACACAAACAGCCTCGCTGCACTTCCCTCCTCGGCTCCGTTTTCCAGGTGAATTCACAACAAATCAGCGTTTCAACATTCCCCACATCACATCTGCCTTCTGGAAGGATCCAGCTGGAAAAAAAAAAAATCATATTCTATTGGTATTTGAATCCTCTTCCTCTCTCCCCTCACCCTCCTCCCCTTCCTCTCTCGTGCCTGCTTCCTGAAGGAGAAAAGAACATATCAACCCAAAGACAGCATTGCAACCTTTTCTTCCCTATCTCCCATGGGGCGCAAATTGAAATTGAATTAGACAGGGATATCAGGTCTGCTCGCTGTGATAACTGTAAAAGGATTTTATTTAAAAACACCCTGACATTTGTTCACCCAGTTTCAAATATTTAGCTTTCCTCCTTTCCATTCCTGGCGGGGGCGACTTTATTAATTGTCGCCTTTGATTCAGAGTTAAAGCTTGAAAGCACTGATAACAGCACTGGGGACTATTTCTTCCAGCGCCGTGGCCCACAGCAAAAGGATTTCATTTTCTTAAAGACGTTGTGTGGATACTGAGAGTTTATTAAAAAGAAGGGGGGGGAAGGAGGGGGGAAAAAATCCGTCCTTACGTGCGTAATACCGGCTGTTCCTCACTGATACAGCAATATCTGATCTCCCTCCGTTTATATATTATTTATTTTCTCTGGGCTGTTGCCCTCTCTGGATTTTTCTTTTTCTTTTCTTGGAAAAAAAAAAAAGAAGAAATTAAAAAAAAAA
>WBND01001738.1:24951-52618 GCA_013398595.1 Tychaedon coryphoeus
TTCTTTTTTCCCTTCTTTTCTCCCTTCTTTTTTTCCCCCCTAGACATGACCAGGACAAAGTTTTCACATCCCCCCAAAACCTTTCCAGAAGATGCAGTTGTTGTTTTAAACTTAAAAAGGAGAAAGTGAATGGAGGGAGGGGAAAGAAATAATTTATATCAGAATATTGAGTACCATCTGGAATCCTCCTTCAAACAGAAAATGTATTTTTTTAAAAGGAAAACCCTAAAACCTTCAGTCAGGGGGGCACATAACTGGTCAAATATTGGCTGTTGATGGCAAGGAAAAGGAGACTGGAGTGCTGTGTGGAATATTTTTGGGAGGTTTTGTTGATGGCACTGGTTTAGATCAGGTGCTGCACTTTGGCAGGTCTCTGTTGCTGCCTTTATTTCACTTCCAGGTGTGTTAAGGATTAAGGAATGGGATTTTCTGGGAGCAGCTTCCCTTTCTTCCTGGGGACCAAGTTGTTCTCCCTTTGTTCCTGGTGACAAACTTGTTTCCTCTTTGTTCCTGGTGGCAGCTCTTGGTGACAAAGGAGGGAGGCTCATTGTTACTGTGAGCCTGAAAGAGCTCTGAGGCCACTCCTGTCATTCAGACAGGGATATTTAAATTTCACCTTGCATTTAGGGGCAGGTTTTTCCAGGTGGCATCAGCAGAGTGAGTCGTTTTTGGAATGGCATTTGGGAAGGAAAGACAAAGGTTCCCCCAGACAGTGACAAACAGCTCCACCCTCAGCAGCCCAAAAGAGCTGCACCAACAGATCAACCCCCTCTTCTGCAGATAGTCCCTTCCAGTATAAATCAGTGCTGTTCCTTCAAAAAAACCAGGAGTGTTTTATTGGGAAAACCAACAGGAGCTTTGCTGGGATGCCCAGGGAACAGCCCAGATGCAGTGGGCGAGATGCATTTCCTGGATGCATTATTAATTAGGGAAACCTCTGGGAACAAATGCAGCTTTAGCAGCGTGTTTACAGGCTGCAAAGTGAGGTTTGGGGGGGGGAAATGGAGAGGAATTAAAAACACAGCATGTCTGGCTGCCAGGTTTTTCCATGTGGAGTTTCTCAGAGATGTCATCCAGCATCTGGTGTCCTCGTGGCCACCCTGCCCGTGTGACACTGGCAGAGCTGGGAACAGGAGCCTGAGCATCCCAGAGCCCTGAATTCCACTTTTCCCTCCCAGCCAGGCACTTGAGAGCTGTTTGACGTTGAAGCTGCCACGCTCCAGAGGAAATCCCAGGGGCTGAGAGTTCAAGGATTAACAATCACTGGCAGCCAAGCTGGATAATGTTTCATTCTTGCACCGTGTGAGCTCTCAACTTGATGAACACTTTAAGAAATGCTAATTGAAAACCTTGCAGAGGAGACTATTAGGAGGCAGCCTGTTCCTGCCTGATATCCACATGGGAAGTGGGATGCCATTAAGGGGTTTGTGGCCCTTATCAGGAGGCTGGGCCTGGGCTCTTGGTGTTTCTCATGCAGCTCTGCTCTCCTTCCAGGCCCATTTTCTATTATCGTGGCAACGAGCTGATGGCAGTGAGAGCTGGGCTTTACAAAGCTCACTACTGGACCTGGAGCAACTCCCTGGAGGAGCACAGCAAGGTAATGGCACAGGGACCTGTCCTGGGGTCACTGGGATGCTGGGGACAGACACCCTTTGAACTGGGGGGTCTCACCATGCTTCAGCCTCCTCTGAGCTCCCAGAGCTGCTGTGCAGGTTTCTGTTGGATATCAGGAATATTTCTGCTCCCAAAGGGCTGCCCAGCTGCCCAGGGAGGTGGTGGAGTCCCAACCCCCCTATTTAACAGAAATATGAATGTGGCACTTGGGGACATGGGTTGGTGGTGCTGGGGGAACAATTGGACTCGATGATCTTAGAGGCTATTCCAACCTAAATAATTCCATGATCCTAAAAAATCTGAGGGGACTGGGCCCCCCTCTCCTGAAATCAGGGACAAAGAGAGAAAAATGAGCAAATTGTTCTGAGGGATGCTCCCTTTAATCAACACTTAATTCCCCTTAATATTAAACCTTCCCTGCTGAGTTCTGAGCTTTTAGATGTTCACCTATGGTTGGACTCCCTGATCCTTTTGAGTTCCCTTCCAACTCAGGATATTCCATGATTCTGGAAAAGTCTGGAGCCTGATGTCACACTGACCCAGAGTCTCACAATTCCTGGGACAAAACATCCATTTTGAACTATTGGACTGGAACCTGTTGGGTTTGTGATGGTTTAAAAGGAAAGCTGTAGGAAAGGCACAGTGGAAAATACAGCAGTGGCTGAAAACAGTAAAATCAATGTGTTTAATCTGTTATCAGCACTTCCGTGAGCCCACATCACACTGTGTGTAACACTTCATTTATTTTATTTATTTCCTGGCTGATCACAGATGTTAAGCACCATTATTTCCTTTTCTTTTTGTGTCTTTCTTGGCTCTAAACTCTGGGGCATTTGCTGAGTGGCAGCTTCACACGTGTGCCTTGCTGCAGATCCCTTCAGACAGGAGCCCAGAGCTCTCAGCAATCCTGACAGCAGCCTGGGCTTGGGGAGGGATTGTTTCCATGATTTATTTTTTTTTATGCTTTTTTTTGTTTGTTTGTTTGAACTTGTGGAAGGTCCTCAAGGCATCACAGGTGCAGAACTAAGTGCTGGTGACATTTGTGGATATAAAAGTGCAGGGATTCTTTCATTGGGATGTCCTGGGGGTAGCAGGAAGCTTCAGCTCCAAGGGAGTCATTTCCATTCAGGGCTGGAAATGTGTGTGTTTGTCTTTTTTCACACTGCACTGCTTCAGGAGTCAAAGCTTGTTTTACAGGGAGCAAGGAGGAAAGGAAAGTTGGCTCTAGAAATGTATTTTATGCTCTGTCTCAGTGCTAATTGCACACAGATAAAATGAGATCATTTATTTGTCTTGTGTGTGAGTAAAACCTGTTTATCCCCCGTGGAGGGTTTTCCCTGGGAGGGAGGAACTGGGAGCTCCTCTGTGTGTCTGGGTGTAGGGGTGGCCTCCTGCTCTTCCCACAGGAATTCTTGCTCTCCCTGCTGATAAAAGCACATACCCACACTTCCAATAGGGAAAGAAATAAATCCCTGCACAGAGCTCAGCTCATTCCTACACCCCTGAGTGTGTAACAGTGATAATGGGGACCAGCTACTCCTTCCAGAGCCTCTCCCACTGTGAGCAGTGGCAGTGCTGCAATTAAGGAATATTTATTTCTTTCCAAGTCTTTGTTTAACTGCTGTCTGATAAAAGTCAGCAATTATCCTGTACATCAGAGAGACAATTACAAATCCACTCTCTTTCCTGCAGCTTGGATCACATGAGCTTGATGTGGGGAAAATTGGAGCACATTAGTGGCCAGAGCAGCCATTAACAACATGCAGAGGAAGCTGAGGCTGAGATTTGTTCCAATTCTGCTCATGTCCTCGAGCCATTAATTACAAACCTCACAAGTTTAAAAATAGAAATAAATCAGAATGCAGAGCAGTTGCACAGTTCCCAGCCCTGTTGGAGGAGTTTCTAAGCTCACCTTACAGCACAGTTCCCTCTTTCAGTGACTGGGCTTCCCAGCTGTGTTGATACTGGACTCTGGAATCAAAAAGGCCACTTTGTTTGCTAATTCCATTTGAAAAACAACTATAAATCCATGCACATCTGTGCCATTTGCAATTCTGACTGTTGGCCTGTTTGTTCAATAGGGTTGATTTGCCATCCCAGTAGAACTCCAGCTAATGAGGGTTTGTTAATTGCGTGGCCTTTAGAGGTCTGTCCTCGTTGTGAATCCAGTGAGACTTCCAGACATGAACCTCTCTGTGTGCAGGTCCCAGTCACACCTGGAGTATGTGGGTTTCTTGCCATCCATTGGAAAGGGAGCTGAAGTTGGCCAGATGTGGCAAAACAGCTGCCTGTACAATTTGAAGAGGTTTGTTTTATGGGTAGGTGAATATTTCATGATTTTTACAGACAGGGTTTAGCCAGCTCTCCTTTCACTTTCAGAATTCCCTTGCTAATTGACTGTGTGGAAAATCACTGATACGGGAAAGTTGCCCTGGGTTTAATCCACATTTTTATTCGACTTTCAGATGAGATTATCTCATTAAAACAGCCATTTTCATGCTGCTACTGGAAAATGGGGAGCTGGTGCCTGTCCTGGATCTGTTTGGGATGACCAGGATGGTGAGGGAGGATGTGGCCCCTCACCTGGAAAGCTGTGTTTGACTGGGGTGTGAGTTGGTTCAGTAATAAAGGATGTACACACAAATAAAAATGTTCCAGGGAGACACAGCCTGCAGAAAGCACAGCCTAGCAAAGCAGAACAGGGCTCTGAAGGCTCCTCTCCATCTGGCACTCAGAATATTTGCTCTGGAAACATCCCATGCAGGCAGCACACAGGTTTACAGTCATCCTCCAGTCCCATGACAGCAGCATGCCCTTACTGGTCTGCATCCTCTGCCTTATGGCCTGGGATTAGGAACTTGTCATCTGACACACAGATGAATTGTGCTGTTCTGTTCTTCCCAGCTTTTGTTTGTTTATTTTTTAACCCCCAAGCACTTTTATTTTTCTAGTCTGGCTCCTGTCAGGAAGTCTTGTAGTCTCTCTCAGTGCTGGAGGATACCTTGATGCTGCCTTTTCTGCTGGATTAACTGGATTTCTTGATTCTTGAGGGGGTGGTCTCTTGAAAGCATGAAGGGAAGGCTCACTCCACAGAATCAAATGGGAGTAAGGATTTTGTGGGACATTTCCCCTGAGGATTGCACAGGATGCTTATTTGGAGCTGTTTACCTGCCTTCCATCTATATAGGTGGCTCATGTTTACATAATTTGACATCTCTGACATTCAAGAGGTGATAAATGGGACAGAGAGAGATGAAAGGAAGCCTGACTTGAAAAATGTGTTTGTATTTTTAAACAGTTTGATAGCGGCAGAAAACTCTCCCTCCTGCACACGGGCTGAGTCCCTGGTGCTCCAGGACTGGTGGATATCAAGCTTTTCCATTGTTGTTCATCTTTTTTTCCCTTGTAGCAAAAATCAGCAGTGATAAAAGTAGCCATGTGTGCAGGAGCAGAGAGAGAAGTGGGATAAACGTGGGGAGATCCCTCTTGGACAGTGAAAACACACAGGACTTTTACTGGCAGTCACCTGTAAAATGCTGGGGTTTTTTGAAAGTAGGTGTCTGAAAAGGGGGAAAAAATAAGTGTTTTCTATAAATTTACCAGAGTAAGCAGCAAGTCCTCAGGAATTTCCTGATTTAGTGCTGCATAGAGGAGGCAAGAATGGGAGGTAGCAGGAGAAAGGAAATTTCCTTTTCTCTGCCTGCCACCAAGAGCATCCAGCACAGAGCAGCCCTTGTGCCTCCCAAGAGCGCTGATGCAAGAACGGGGGAAAAGAAAATAATGAAGGAAAAAACGTGGAAAACGCCCTTTGGTTGTGGGAGAGGGGCTGATAACATCAACCTTTGTGCTGTCAGCTTCTTCGGAGCCTGCCCTGGGATTCCTGAGCGAGCGCTCTGTGCCTTGGAAGGAGGCGCCTGCCAGCGGCCGCTATTGTTTTAATGCGAAATGCCAAAGGGGTTATTCCAGTCAGGCTCGGCGATTGCCCTTCTCCTCCACGTGAAGCGATCGATAAAGCCTTTTCTGCGGCGGGCATGTGAAGTCAAGTAGAACCTCACAAATAATGACATTTCATTGTGGCGCTCTGAGCGCACGCAGCCGGCATCGATCGGAGCTCGCTGCGCTCCCCATCTCCCGGGGGGCTGCTCATCTCCGGGGGCTCTTCCAGCCTCTTAACGCATTAGAAACTATTTTTTAGGAGCACGGGGTTGAACCTTGGCACCCACACTCGGAGCTGACCGCTCATCCCAAGGAGGATTTCACCGGGAATGGCCGGGAGGGCAAGGACGCTGTTTATTACCTGTGCAATTATTGTTAGCAGGCTTTAATTGACTTGGCTGCCTGCGAGTGTGGAGCTGCTTTTGGTGCCCTGGGTGGTGCTGCTGGAGCAGGAGGCAGAGCCGGGCTGGGCTGGAGCCAGGCTGAGCAATTGCCAGAGGGCTCCCGTTAACACAAGCGGTGATTCCATCTCTTGGCCGGGAGCCCAAACTGGCAGCCGGCTGTGTTTGTCTCATGTCTGTATTGACACAGCATCTGTGGGCCATTTGCTCTGGAAATTAAAGCTGTGCAACCCAGGCTGCTGCGTCCCAGGGATGGAAAAACAACCCAGGATGCGTGGCTGCTGAGAAGGACAGGGATGGTGGTGGCTGGAAGGCTCACCTGGTGGGCAGGGAATGTTATGGTTTGATCAGGATAATTGGAAGAAAGGATTGTTGGGATCTCTCCTGCAGCAAACAGGTTTCTGTGGTGGTGAAAACACTGTAAGAGCTGGGCAGGAGCTGGGCTGTTCCTGATGCTCCCTTAGAAGGCAGGAGATGCTTCTGGTTTGGAACAGAAAAGCTCCAAGAGTTTGCTGGAACACAGGGAGTGACCTTTGTGCTGTGTCTGATCAGTGAGCCCTGCAAATCCCAGAATCCTGGAGGTTGGAAAAGCCCTGCAGGCTCATGGATCCAACCTGTGACATCCAGTCCTTCCCTGAGCCCCTCCAGGGATGGGGACTCCAGCCATTACCTTGGATAGGGAACAGGGACAAAAATTAGGAAATAATTGATGTCTGCATATTGCTATGACCAGTCTGACAATAAAGAGCTTTCAGGGATAACAGCAGAGTGGGTTTGGGTGGGTAGGACAGGCTTAGGCAGCTCTTGGCTCTTTTCCAGCTCCAGACATCACCAGACCTACCTATACAAAATAAATAATATTGAATTTTATATATTTATATCCCTCTTTACTCATTTGCTGATGAATAGAAAATCCTTGAAACTCTCTGCAGGTTAAGTATTGACTCACAGAGTACATAAAAATAGCAATATTCCATTTTATTTGCAGAGATAAAGTTGGAATGCCTTAGAAATGTCCTAAAATGGTATTCTTGGGGGTTTTATTTATTTGCCTATTTATTTATTTGACTTTTCTCTACTAGACTGCTTTTCAAGAGGGTGCTTAAATTAGAATGACAGGTAACTTTGGGCTGGTGGCTTTAGGCAAATTGTCCCAACACTTCCTTTCCTGGGAATCTTTGGGATTGTGTTGTGGAGTCTGGGCTCCAAGGATTTCCTAGGAAACACAAGATAAAACAGAAACAGAGCAATGTCTAAACAAACACCCGAGAGAGGAAAATCTTCCACACTGAAGCATTTGCAGCCGAGGAGCATTGTACCAATTAGCAGGCTCTTAATTAAATTGCTTGTTTGATTTGCATCCAAATTCTAATTTGGATGTTATGGAGGCTTTGATACCTTTTCATTAACTGGTCCTTTTGTGAGGAAAAAAAAAAAGCCCACAAAAATCTCTTTTCCCTGTGTGTTTCAGAGGCCTGTGGCATCACAGGGTGGGAAGGTCAATCAGTTTTGTATCCATTTAAAGTCCATTATTGGTAGGGCCACTCCAACCTATCAAGCAACTCCCTTATTTTTCCAGTCAGTGATTCAGGAATCTATAGCCCTGTGCACATAAATGGGATTTCATGGGCTTCTAAACTTCTTGCTTTATTGAAAAGCAGAATATTAACTGCTCCACTGACCAGCTGTCCATTAAAAACACGGGGTATTTTTAGAAAATTGTTTGCCAATCAAATCCTACCAACATCTGTAGAGAGCCTTTTCAGTTTGTTTTCTAAGCAAATGCTACAGCTGCTTTCCCCCTTCCATTGAAACATTCCCATTTCCCTGCTCTCCCTGTCTCAGGGCACTTTGGGATTGTGAGGAACAGCGTGGGAGCTGGAGCTGTAAAACCCAGCTTTAACAAGTCCAGTTGGGGCCAGGCCTTGCTGGGCTGGGCTGAGCTGGGGGGGGCTCTGCTTTATTGCCTGCCCAGGGAAATGAGTTTTGCATTTTTGGCTCTTGCCAGGGTTTAAATGGGCTCTGGTGGCCCTGGAGGCTGCAGGTCAGGGATTAGGGAATTAGGGAGCTCGCAGCTGGCACAGCAGGGCTGGGGGCAGATGGGGCTGGCAGCTCCAGTGCCCAGCGAGCACTTAACCCCTTGCTGCTCCCAGCTGCTTCCCTGGGACATTCCCTGGAGCTGTGCCCTTCAAACCCAGGGAAAATCCCACCTTGTGCCCCCACAGATGGCCAGAGACAGGAATGTGGGAATGTCTCCACTTCCTGCAGTATTTCATGCCCAGGTGAGTCTCTCCATACCATGAATCAAATCAAAAACACACCAGTTTTTATAAAATTAGCCAGATTGCTTTATTTCTCAGAGAAACTGATCCTTCAGGTGCTGGCAGGGGAGCTCTCAGGTGCCTGCTGCCTCTCAGGGTGGCTGGATGTCTCTCCTGGGGTGTTGGTTTTGATCAGAAGTGCCAAATGATCCCATCTTCCTGGGACCTTCCAAAGCCAGAAAATCCTTTCCACGTGCAGAATTTTTATAATTAAATGCTTCCACCTCTTTGTCTTTTGTTCTGCCATTTCATTTGAATGAATATTTTATTGGGATTATATTTTTATAAGACAAGAAGGCACAGCCTTGCTTCAGCTCTTGTGTCAGTGCAACACCACTTACCTTATTTTACCCCACCAGCTCAGAATGTGTTTTGGAGATTGAAGTGGTGGTTTAAAATAATCCTGAGGTTTGTAGGTGTTTTGCTGGAGAAAAGTGGCATCAGCTCAAGTTTTGCTGCATCACCTTTGATGACCTCTCTCCTTTTTCCTGCAGGGCATTGATTTCTGTCCTGGCCAGAGTGTGGCTGGAGTGACAACACACACCCAGGAGGAGCACACTTACCTGCCCCTGCTCTTCCACCTGGGCAGGGACCCTGGTGAGAAGTACCCTTTAAGGTGAGCCACTTCATGGGGTTTCATGAAAACTCAGCAGTGTCAGTGTTCAAAATTTATTTGCTTTTATAGGTGGTTCTTGAAATCTGCTTCTAAACTGTCCCAGAAAGCTGTGCTGGGAAATAATGGGTTTTTCTCAGAGGGAAAGGACCAAACCTTGTTTTGGTGGTCAGGTGAGATGGGTGTGCACATGGACTTGTCAGCCTGGCTGTTCCTGTTCTGTGTCCTCCTCCTTGGGGAGGAGGAAAACACCAATTTTTGGACAGGACAGGGCTGAGTGCAGCACATTCAAACACAGCTGTGGGGAGAGCTGTGCCTTGGAGCTGCCAGTTTTGGGGCCAGGGAGGAAACAGCCAGTGCTGTGTGGTGCTGGAATCTCTGCAGGGCACACTGGTAACCTTCCAGTCCCCCAGCCCAGCTGAGGGAGCTTCTCCAGAGGGTCTTTAGCAAGAGGGCTTTGTGCCCAGTCCTGCTCCTTCCTCGGGCTCTCCTGGCTGTCTGAACCCATTTTCCTCTAAGCCTGCTATTGTAATATTTATCTCTGGCACACACCGTGCCCTGGGAGATTCCCACAAGGATTTATGCAGTCAGCAGCCAGCAGAGCCCACAAAGAGCCCTGCCACCTCCAAAAATCACTGCCAAGGTGTCCCCAGCTCCCTCCTTCCCTCCCTCCCTGCAGCAAATCCAGGGACACTCAGCCTCAGCCCTCAGCAGTGGCTCTGACAGGGAGAGTGTGGAAATAAATCCAGAGGGAGCCAGTGCTGCTGGGACTGCCTGCCCACAGCTGGGTTTGTGCAGCAGCCTGGAGAGGCAGAGATGTTTCCTGAGCTGACAGGGCTGCAATTACTCAACTGCTTTGAATAATTGAGTGGACACACTCAGCCCATTCCTTCCAGAGGAGCTGAGCCTGTGCTGTCCACTGAGTGTTTTCACTGGAGAGAGGAGGGGAGGGAAAATATTTCCTTTCTCTCTGGTTTAACAGAGCACTTTAGAGGTGCATCAGCAGTGGGTAAAGCTCTTTGGGAGCTCTGCTCCCACTGCATTCCAGCACTAATGAACAAAGCCCAGCTGCAGCTCCAGGGCTGTAAACACAGCTCAGTGAAACTAAACTGGGCTGGGGTTCCAGGTGAGAGCCAGGCAGTTTAACAATTGTTTTATTTCCCAGGGGCCTGGAGTGCCAGGGCACAGGGAATGGCTTCCCACTGCCTGAAGGCAGGGATAGGTGGGATTTTGGGAAGGAATTCCTGGCTGTGAGGGTGGGCAGGCCCTGGCACAGGTGCCCAGAGCAGCTGTGGCTGCCCCTGGATCCCTGGAAATGTCCAAGGCCAGGCTGGACAGGGCNTGTCCAAGGCCAGGCTGGACAGGGCTTGGAGCACCTGGGACAGTGGAAGGTGGCCCTGCCATGGCAGGGGTGGCACTGGATGAGCTTTGAGGTCCCTTCAAACCCAATCATTTCAGGATTCTGTGATTCTGTTTTAGGAAATGAGTGTATAGAAATAATCTCTTTTTCCAAAAATCAAGACAATGAATAGCAGTAACTGAACTGTAGCTTGCCTGCTGTGTGTGTCCCCTTTGTCACCTGCTCCAGGTGACCCTGCCTTGCCAGGGGATTGCACTGGATGATCTCTGGGACTCTCAACCCTAAATACTCTGTGATTTTGGCATTCTGTGATTCTGTCTGTGTTTCCTGAGGATTTGAGGCAGAGGAGCTCTCCCCTCAGAGGTGTTTGCAGCACCTGCTTCCCTGTGATTCCACTGTTCCTTCCCACCACCCTGGAGTGAGCACTGAAATAAATTCCAGGGCTCCAACTGCAATCATTTCTCATATGGTTGCATTGATTTTTTGGATATTCACAAGCTGTTGCCTTGATTGAATTTTATGGCAAGATTATGACCCGATTATGGAGAGCTGTGCTGGTGTTTATTATGCAGCCCCTAATAGAAACCCTCTTTTTAGCAAACCACTCTTCCTTTCTCCAGCACATTCTGCTGCTATTGTCTCCTCTCTGGTCACAATGGAAAACTCATGGGAAGTGGGTCTCCTCTATCGAACGTGGTAATTAAATTATCCTCATTTGTGGGGCTGTTCCTGGTGTGTATTTTTATTTAGCTTAATTATCCCCCTTGGCAGGGAGCCTGCTGGGAGTCCCCACACTAATGTTTCTCCAAAGGGAATGCAGCATCCTGCTCCCAGCCTGCATCTGTCTGTCCCTGTGTGCTGGCTCTGCTCTCCCTGCCTGCTTTTGCTCACTTTTTATTACATTCATTCCTTATTTAGTGCAGCCTTTTCTTCTCCCTTGAAATGATTTTAATAATCTGTCATCTCTCTTGATTTACAATGAGTTTGGAGTGGGGTCACGTGCAGAGCCACCAGCAGTGGGTGTCACTGCTGCTCAGGAGGGCCTGGCATCACAGGCACCTCCAGAGGGATTTGCTGCTTCTATATTTGGGATTTCAGAGCCAGGGAATCCCAGGAATCAGCAGCAGCTCCCCTGACTTGCAGGGTGCAGGGCACACAGAGCCAGTTCTTCAAGGCTGCAATTTTATAGATTCAGGGAATATTTAATATTATTAATAAATACTATTTAATAATTAATAATAAATATTTAGATTGGAGCCTTAGGACCATCAAGTGCAATTAACCTGACCCTGCCAAGCCCACCAATATTTGGGTCATCTCATGGGGGTTGGAACAAAATGAATTTTAAGGTCTCTTCCCACCCAAACCATTCCTTGATTGCTATTCTGTATTAGGAGGATGAGTGCATAGAAATAACCCATTTTTCCAAAAACCAAACAGAGCTTTTCAGTCTTTGCTGAAGTGGCTGCTAAAGGGATCCCTGAAGATGCAAAACCCAGCAGGGAACACGTTCAGCCCCCTGGGATTCTTGGTGAGGCAGGACAAGTCCTTCCTCTTCCTCACAGTTCCCTGCATTTCCTGGAGCCTGCCTGAGACAATCCCAGCAGAACAGAAGGAGTTTCCTCAGGAGCACTTCCATGCAGTGAAAAACTGCCCAGGCAGGTCCTGGCAGCGTGCTGGGGACAGGTCCTGGCAGTGCTGAGCACCCTGCCCGTGTGTCCCCTGCCCTCAGCTGCTCTCACAGCCCCTCCCAGCATGGCTGGGCCTTCTCTTGCTGCTGCTGCCCCTCTGGGCTGGGCTGCATCCCCCCTGCCCCCCATCTTCTGCCAAGGGACACACACAGCTGTGTTTGCTCCTTTGCCTGGGAATGTCATGGAATCCTGCAGTGGTTTGGGTTGGAGGGACCTTAAAGTTCATCCAGTGCCACCCTGCCATGGCAGGGACACCTTCACTGTCCCAGGTGCTCCAAGCCCTGTCCAGCCTGGCCTTGGGCACTGCCAGGGATCCAGGGGCAGCCTCAGCTGCTCTGGGCACCCTGTGCCAGCCCTGCCCACCCTCACAGGGAACAATTCCTGCCCAATATCCCACCCATCCCTGCCCTCTGGCAGTGAAAAGCCATTCCCTGTGTCCTTCCCTCCATCCCTTGTCCCCAGTCCCTCTCCAGCTCTCCTGCAGCCCCTTTAGACCCTTGTGCAGGAGTTACCTCCTCCCTGGTGCTGAGAGTTGAGCCCTTTGTGCCTGTTTGTCACTTAGATCAGAGCAGGCTGGGGGACAGAAAATCCCTTTTTTTTATAGCCCTCAATTTTAGCTAAGAATGTGTGTTGGGCAGCACAGAAAGCAGAAGCATTTCCCTGAGTCTGGGCTTTGTTTCCTGCCTGGATGCAATAACTGCCCTTGTTACCAAATTTATCTAAATGCAGAACTAAAAGATCTGATAGGTTTTTTCCTTGGCCAGATTCTGTTATCTTTGGGTTGTGGTGTGTGTGTGCTGAGTACCACAGAGGGAACTTGTTTCTCCAATGTGACAAATTCAGTAAAATTATCTGTTGGTGCCATCTCCACAAGCAGTTGTCAGTTTTATTATCTGAGTCAGATTATTGTTTGTACAGACATTTACTAAAATACTGCATTACCAGTCAAGAAAAACACAAAGATTTTATATATATTTATATATATATATATGTCTAAAAAGCAAAGCTGGCACAGCTAAAAATACAGTTAGTAAAAAACTCAATGCAGCCTGAAGTAGAAAAAGTGTTTAGAAGCCAAAGAATTTATAACAGAAATCTTTGAAATGCTGCCAATTTGAGCCAGAGGTGCAAAGCTTAATAACAAGTGAGGACAGGGTAAGTAAAGCCTACTCACACCTTGTTCTTACTCCAGGTTTGTAGCAGCTTCTGCTCTGAGCAATGAGTTTATTGAATTATGAACATCAAAATTCCTGTGTTTTACTTAGGGCAATGGATTTTACTATTATGGAAGAAAATGGAAGTGATAAGGCTTGGTTGATGAACATAATGATTTTAGAACACATTAATTAAGAAGAGAGCTCACAAGTGCCTATTTTGAGCAGATGGAAAATTCAGGAAATCATCAGAGAGGTAATTGCAGTGGTTATGGAGCCAGAAAAAAAGGGAAGGAGCTCCTGAAGGGAAGCTAAAGGGGAAAGGAGCTGATAGAAAAGATGCCAGTCTCACCTTAGTGCTCAGGGCACAAACCTGGCTGTGGGGAAGAGAGAGAAGGTACAAAACAGGGGGAAATGTGAATAATCACAAAGAGCAGGGACTGTGCCCAGGGGAGATGCTGACTCCCCATCTTGGAAAAGAGGGAGATGGTACCAGCTGCACTGCAGGGCTGAATTAGCAGCTGCCACAGGAGAGGTGACACTAAAAATGTGGAAATTGTGGCTAAGGAGCCTCAGAGGTGGCAGTAAAAACCATGGAGCAGCAGCCAGGGCTGGATGCAGCAAGGTGGGACAGTACAGAGCCAGCTCAGAGGGGAGAGGGGAAAATAAAATCCACCTGGGGAGGAGAATCATCAGCCTGGAGACTGGGAATGGACACAAACACCTCTGGGCCCATGGCTGCCCTTCCCCAGTCTCTGGGACCAAGCTGGAGCTCGTGCTTCATCAGCCCTCAGGTGATGCTGCATGAGAAGGAGTATTGAGAGAAAAAAGCTGCACAAACCAGCTGGGAAAAATGCAAAATGCAGTTTGACATGGATGTCATCATCTTCCTCATCATCATCTTCTTCCTCAGAGACAGGACCAGGCAGTGCTGCAGCCACAAGAAAATGGCCTGAAGAACACAGTACAGAGATTGTGATTCAGGAGTAGCACTGAAAATGCAAGTTCAGGAATAGCAGAGGAGCAGCCAGCAGGAGGATCAGTGGATAGCTGTTATTTCCTGTTACCTGCTCACACCCAGATGAAAGTTTTGCTGCTCACTCTACCTTTATCCCCCTTGACATTTCAGTGCTGGGGTTCCTGGCAGTGAAATCCAGCTGAGAGGCAGGATCCTGGGAGCTGGGGAGGGAAAAATTCCGTGAAAACAGGTGATCAGCACCATCACATCTCCTTGCTGCAAGGAGCTGATCCTCACAGCTTGGACTCTCAGATCCTGGAGGCCTTTTCCAACCTGAATGATTCTGGAATTCCAAGTTTTCCCATGGCTCAGTGGCCACATGCCCCTCCTGCCTCCAGGGATGCATCTGGGCCCCAAAATGCTGCTGGACCAGAGGTGACTTGGGGTAAGGGCCACTTCACCCTTTGATTCCTCATTTATTTTCCTTTGGCTCCTCTGAGTCTCTCCAGTAATTCCAGCAGCACAGCCCCAAACCTGTCTCTGCCTCCTGCATTGTGCAGACCTTAAATTGCAAATAAACTTGATAATAGAAGAGAGGAACTGAGGAAGACTGAGTAATAAGACTTGGATGCCACGGTGCTGTGAAGCCTCAAAGCACTGATAACAGATAAAATCAAATTATCAGAATCTGGGTGTATTTCACAATTTAAAATAATGGTTTTAATTAAAATAATTCTAGGGGAGAAGGAAGTAAAGTATCATTAGCCACGTTTTATGCTCTTCCCATAACTTCATATCAATCTGAGAGCTGCTGTTCCTAGAATCATGGAATGGTTTGGATTGGAAGGGGCCTTTAAAGCTCATCCTGTTTAAAGCTCATCACCTTTCACTAAACCAGGCTGCCCCAGGTTCTTGGTCTAGAGCCCTTTGTCAGGTTTCTGTGAGTATTTTATTGCAGTCCTCTCAGTTACACCACTGCCCTGTGAATCAGCAGGACGAGGTGTGAAACATCCTGAAATCCTGCAGAAAATGCTCCTGGATTTGTTTGGGTGCTGATCCATTTGAGGGTGCATTTAATGATGGCAGAGAACCATGCCCAAAGGTGAATGCCCACGGAGCAGAGGATTACAGCAGAGTTTCAGCAGTGTGTGAGACAAGCCCTGCTCCCTGCAGAGCTGGATTTGCTGGGAGGGCACGCTGGGGTTAAGCAGCAGAGCAGGTTCCAGGAGCTCTGGGGGGAGGAAGGGAGCAGATTGCCAAGGCACAATTACAGTAAATGAAGGAAGCACAGCCCACACCTGTGCCTGGGACCCCGAGCTCCAATCCAGCCCTGATTGCCTCTCCAGGGACTTCCCGGAGGTAAAGTGTCAATTAGTGTAATGACCCTGGACTTTGTCCACTCTGCTCCCTCGTTCTGAGCCTGGAATAATTTCATGGACGCTGGGGGATCTCTTTCAGCAAACTCCTCACAACACCACCTGCTCACCCTCTCATTCTTGCAGTGCTATTCCCAGCTCTCCTTGCCGGGGTTGCTGAACTGGAATACGAAATGCAGCTCGCCCTGGAGGCAGCATCCTCACAGACAGTGGTGCCCAGACACCTGTACAGATAATTCCACCTCTTTTTGGAACAGGGAATGCAGCAAACCTGGCCTGGCAGCCCAGGCCTGCATATGCATTCCAGGAAAGGATGGGACTCCAGGTAGGAGAGGTTCCCAGCTCCCTTAACAGCTCACACTGATTACCACGAGGTAATTATCCCCATTTTACATGCAAATTCCAGGCACTCTTGCAGATTTTGTCTCAAAATGCACTTGCTTAGGGCTGGAGGCAGTTTTAACTCCCGTGCAGTCAGTAAATACTTCACAGATCCATGGATTTGTGGGATTTGGGGGCATGTTGTGGAGCTGAACAGAAATATCTGAGGAAACACTTGAGCCATGGAGCCAAGGCAGGAAAACCAACCCCCATGGAATGGGGATATCCATGGGGTCAAGAAAAGAAAACCAACCCACATGGAATGGGGATATCCATGGGGTCAAGAAAAGAAAACCAATCTCCATGGAGCAGGGATAGATGGGATATTGGGAAGGAATTCCTCCCTGTGAGGGTGCTGAGGTCCTGGCACAGGTGCCCAGAGCAGCTGTGGCTGCTCCTGGATCCCTGGCAGTGTCCAAGGCCAGGCTGGAAGGGGCTTGGAATAATCTGGGATAGTGGGAGGTGTCCCTGCCCATGGCAGGGGTGGAATGAGACAAGCTTTAAATCCCTTCCAACCCAAACCAGTCCAGAATTGTCAGATTCTACGAAATTCAGGAGCTTCTCAGGATGCTGTGGATTTCAGGGTGGTCCTTCATCTCTCTCCAGCAGGATCCACCCAGCTGGGTGTGAGAGCAGCAGCTCCAGCTCCTCATCCCACATTCCCTTCCGGCTCTCTATCAGCACAGCTCAGCCCAGCCCCACCATCAGCCTCTCCCTGGCTGCCTGCCGAGCTGGGATATTTATAGGCTTTACTGGAAAAGCTTGGCACATCCCTGGCCTTCCAAATGTGATTGTTTTGCAGAGAAGGAAATTAGCTGGAGTGTGGGGCTGGTGGCCAGCTTGGCCTGGGAGCAGAGGGAGCCCGAGGTCAGGACCCAGCTGCATTGTTTCTTTTATCTTCAGAAGGAATTTGCAGCTCTCTGTGGGGTTTTTGGTGTTTTTTTTTAAGTGACTCTTAACGTGATGGACAAAGAGAGATCATTATTAGGGATCCTGCTTTTTAGAAATACTTGAGATATCAGTGAAGTGCACTCTGAGCCACTCCAATAAATACCTGCTGGAAGAATTGATGGGTCAGGATCTGGTCATTTCTGACCACGTTTGGGGCATGGCAGATGGGTCCCAGCTTGGAATAATCAAGCTGTAATGGAAGAATGTGGATGGGGCAGAACCTCAGCATGCTGTGGAATGGGGGAGGTATTCTCATCTTGGACAAGGCCCTTCTATTCTTCTCCTCTCTGTTTGCATAATTTGAGTTCATTTCCTTGGTGGTTGAGGAGTTTAACTGGCCCGGGGTTGTGTTTGAAAGCTTTCCTGAGAACACTCTTGTAAAACAAAATATTGACATTCCCTTGGCTTCCCTACAAGAAACGCCTCTGCCTGGGGCAGGTGTTCCAGGAGAGCTCTTGGAGGAGTGGGGATGAGTGTGGAGAGCTGCTGACCTCAGGTGGGACACGCTGGAAGGGCTGCCTTGGGAAATGTCCTGTCCTAAGCTGTCTGGGAAAGTGTTTGGCCTGTGTCTGGGAAGTCTCCCTTGAATGGAAATCTTGAGGACAGCCCAGAAATATGCTTTTATTTGCTAAGACAATTCCCTTGGGAATCCACATGAGCTCCTAGCAGATCTGCACGAGGAGGAAACATGCAGGGGCCCTGAATGGAAAGCTGAGCTGGTCTGGAGCCAGGTGATTTGTGGGGAGGACAAGCCCCTGCCACCCCTGCCCTAAGCAGAGCACCCTGCCAGCCTGGATTTCACTCCCTCCACAGCCATGGGCAGCTGGCAGGGTGTTTCCACATCTCCTGCTTGAGGCCCAGGGAAAGTCCTGTGGGCCAGCCTGGTGACATGGGCAGCAAAGTGAAGGCCCAGCAGTGACCCCTGTGCTTTTCCCCCTGCAGTTTTGCCAGTGAGGAGTACCAGCGGGCTGTGGAGCACATCTCAGGGCTGCTCCAGCAGCACAGGGCCACCCTGGTGCCAGGCCAGCCCCAGCTGAACGTGTGTGACCAGGCTGTCATGGTGAGTGCCTACAGCACACTGCACTGGGGAGTCCTTGGGTTAAAATACAGTTTGGAAAGGTTTCATAAAATGCCAGTGTTGGGAGGGGATGAGAAGAGATGCATGGTCACCTGCTGGTGGCTTCCTTGCTTAGAGACAGGGCAAATTCTTCTTTTCTTTTCTAATGCCCTTCTGCAAACCTCAAAATCCTGGAATCATGGAATCCTGCAATGGTTTGGGTGGGAAGGGACCTTAAAGCTCCTGTAGTCCCACCCCTGCTATGGTTCCACCATCCCAGGCTGCTCCAAGCCCTGGCCAGCCTGGCCTTGGGCATTTCCAGGGATCCAGGGGCAGCCAGAGCTGCTCTGGGACCTGTGCCAGGGCCTGCCACCCTCACAGGAGGGAATTTTCCCCCAATATCCCATCTCACCCTGCCCTCTTAAAGTCTTCTATGGGACAGTGCCTCATTTTCAGGGATGTATCTTTAGTCTTGCTCTGTCTCCTCCAATTCCCCACACGCCTGAACTTTCCAAAGTCTTCATTTCAGGAAGAAATTTTCAGGAACATTTTCAGTTCTGTTTTCTCTTACAAGTCTCCTGTTGGAAAGTTACAGTTTGGCTTCCCTGTCAAACACTGCTTGGTTTGTTGAGAACCTGGGAAAGGAACTGGATAATCTGGGGGAGGTTGTCACTCGACAGGAGGTTGTGTCTTCTGAGGGAATGTGTCTGTGGGCTGACAGACAAAATAGTAACAGGCAAAATCTTCTTACAGACAAAATCTCGAGATGGGCTGTTACAAAATAGTAACAGAAATAATCTGAATCAGTCAGAACCTGCTGCCTCTGGTCTGTCACCAGCAAAGAACAAAACGTGGAGCTGTGTCCCCTCAGTAATGAGGCAAAGATCTCCCTTAGCTTTGTCCCATCTCTTTATTTTTAGATGTCAAATAGGAAAAAGATTCGTGGGCCCATTGTTTCTGTGTTGTTTTCTTTCCTTGTTCAACTTTTCCCTTAATGAGCACTGTTCTCTGCTCCTCTGGGACCTTTTGGATTCAGGCACTGTCCCCAGGGCCTGGCTGCTGCACTGCAAAGGCATTTATTCCAAAACTGCCTCACAAATTGAAGGCCATCAGAGGCACAAAGTGAGCTGGGGGATCCTAATCCCAGGAGAAATGTTTCAATCCCAGCAGGAAACATGAGGAGTTTTCCAATCTGTGTACACTCCTCACAGGATAACTCCAGGGTCACTCCACCAAAATATCAGGCACCAGAAATGAAGATAAGCAAATCTTTAGGCAGTGATTATGTTGCTGGGATGGACTGGGGCTTAAATCTGTATGTGGGTGATGCTGGGAGATGAAGGTCATTTACTGACACTGTCTCCTGTCACCTGTTTATTTGATAAAGGTGTTTGATGTATTTGGGAGAGAGGAGAAGAATTGTCTTTGCTTACACATAAACAAAGTGTGTGGAAGTGTTCAAGGAAATGTCCAAGGCCAGGGAGGGACAGGACACAGGGAATGGCTCCCACTGCCAGAGGGCAGGGATGGATGGGATAGTGGGCAGAAATCCCTGTGAGGGGCTGGCACAGAGCAGCTGGGGCTGCCCCTGGATCCCTGGCAGTGCCCAAGGCCAGGCTGGACAGGGCTTGGAGCAGCTGGGACAGTGGGAGGTGTCCCTGCCATGGCAGGGGGTGGCACTGGATGAACTTTAAGGTCCCTTCCCAGCCAGCCATTGCAGGATTCCAGGGCAGCAGCTGGATCACTGCAGCTCCTGCAGCCCAGGGCTGATGGGAGCAGCAGAGCAGAGCAGGGAGGTGTTTGCAGCCCATCTGTGCTGGGTCCCAGCAGCAGTGTCCAGGGAGCTCCCCCAGAGCTCTGCTGGGATTTCCTGCTCTGGAAGTGTGGGAGAGGCTGTTCCCTGCAGCTCTGGGCTGGCCTGGCTCACAGCACACGTGGTGTCCCCAGGGCTCCCAGCACAGACCAGCAGCAGGACTGGGACTGCAGGAGTGCAGCACAGACCATTTATTGTTCTGCTTTTTCAAAAGAACAAACATTTCATTTCGTGTGTTCCTTTGGCTCTCAGTTCCTTCTGCAGAGCACTCATTTTTCCAGCCGTGGCTGCACATTTTAAACCAGAGGAACAGATTTAGAAAATGGCATTAATTGTTGTGAAAGGCTGCAGAGCCCTCGGTGCAGAGGTGCCTCCAGCACAGCTCCCTCTGTGTCTGCTGCTCTGCAGGAATAGCTGGTGTCTCACTGCCATCTGTTGTCAGCTCCATGGAACAAAAACCTGCTCCAGTGGTTTTTTTTTTTCCCTGAGGTTGAGCGTTTCTTTTCTATAGGAATTTAATTCCAAGAAAACAGAAATACTTGCAGGGTGAAAATCAGCAAAACAGAAGGGAAGAGGTCAGTGTTGAAGTGGCCTTTAACAGGGGACAGCAGGAATGTCCCATGGATGGACAGACCTGAGAGGACAGACAATGAGCAATGATTCCTGAAGGCAGGATGGGAGTTGTTATCTGCTCTTCCCATGACCACAATCCCAAATTTTAAATTGCAAAACCTCAATGAAATCAAAAACGTTCATTTATCCAAATTCCTTCCTCCATTGCTCCCCCTGGAAGCTGAGGTTGGCAGTGGGTCTCCTTGCTGGTGTCCTTTTTCTGTTCTACACATTCAGGTAGCTCAAGAAACGTGGAAACAAGGAAAACAAATAGTTTTGGTGTGCAGTGGAAGAGGTGTTTCAGGAATGCTTCCTGCTCCATCTGCCCATGGATTCATCATCAAAATGCTCATTAAAATACCAACATTCTTATCTCTCTCACACCCTTGGCCTTCTGCTGCCTTTTGCCTCCTCAGGAAGGTGCCTGGATATTGCAGTGCTGAGAATGGGAACTCCCCTGGAATCCCAGGAAAACTGGGGGTGTCACCAAAACCTGCTCTGGTTGCTCTGTGCTATACAGGAGGGACAGGAGGGTCACCAGCATCCCAGCAAACTGGACTGGGAGAGGCCAGGAGGGACTGGTGTGTCCCAGAAGAGGGAATCATCTGCTGCCCAGGATTTGTAGCCTTTCCCAGCTTTTATTTGAGCACTGTTTGGAGTGGGGAAGTTTATGAGCCCAGAGGCTTGGGCTGCAAGAGGAGTTTCATTTTTCAACAGCACATAAAAGTGTCTTTGTGAGGAACATAAAGAGCTGCTTGGGGTGAGAGCTTAGCAGATACTTGGTGTGAATCATCTCTCTGTCTCTTTCTGTTTGTTTTTAACAGAATTGGTCCCCTCCAGGCTGTGAGAAGCTTGGGAAGTGCCTGAAAGCACCAGAGTCTGATCCTAAGAAATGCTCTTGGCCTCACTGATGGCTGCAGCCCTCCAGAGCTACCCAGAGGCAGCTGGACATGCAGCTTCCAATGCCTGCTCCTGTTGGCACTCCTGTTTACACAGGAAGGGTGTGTGATGTGTGCATGATATCATCACTTGCTCTTCCAAAAGGGCCAGTGTTTATATTCCTCATGCTCAGGGTTTAGCCTCTACTCCTCTCTTCTCCCAGCTCTTTCCCTAAATGGTAACTCCAGTGAGGATTGCTTCAGCTGTAAAAGCTCTCGGGACAGCCACGACTCTGCCAGCAGCTCCAAAATGCCAAGGGTCACTCCTGCTCCTTCCAGCCCACCTTGCTCACTGGGGTGCCCCAACAGGAGCCATGGGACAGGTCAGGAAAGTCAGAGCTGCCAGAGGGCCCTGCCCAAACTGCCCATGTTTTCTTTGCCTGTAACTTGTTGTTTTAACATTTGATTTCCATTGTGAGCTCTGGACATCAACTTGTTTTTCCTTTCTCCTGAAATTTGTGAGCTCTGGGTGCAGACAAGGGATCCCTCCTGTTCACAGCTGAGGGGTTTGGATCCAGGGAGAATGCCCTGAATTCCTTCCATGTGTAGCTGCAAACATTGCCTAGGTTATGGTGTAAGGAAAGGTGAGGATTGTGTTCAGGTGAGTGTTGGGTTGGGGCTACAGCCCCTGCCAGTGCCTGAAGGGGCTCCAAGAGAGCTGCAGAGGCATTTTGGAAAAGGGCCTGGAGTGCCAGGACACAGGGAATGCCTTCCCACTGCCAGAGGGCAGGGCAGGATGGGATATTGGGAAGGAATTGTTCCCTGTGAAGGTGCTGAGGCCCTGGCACAGGTGCCCAGAGCAGCTGGGGCTGCCCCTGGATCCCTGGCAGTGCCCAAGGCCAGGCTGGACAGGGCTTGGAGCACCTGGGACAGTGGAAGTGGGATTGCACTGGATGAGCTTTCAGGTCTTTTCCAACCCAGACCTTTCCAGGATTCTGTTCTGTTATTGGTGCAGGACATTTGTGGGGAGCTGGGGGTGAGGTGCTCATTTCAGGGCTTTCATTAATTTCCAAAAATCTGGGTCTAAAGCTGGTCCAAGCCATGCTTCCCATCTCGTGCTCTGGGCCCAGCCAAGTGCAGGCTCAGAAATGCCCCTCTGCACCAGCCCTTAACTCCTGACCCCATTTCCAGCCCGTGCTCTCTGAGGAATTCTTGTGCAAACTTTCCCCAGCCTGGGTGTAGCTCTCCTTCAGCCAGAGTTCCTGGGGAGCACAATTGCTCAATTCCACAGAGCAGATCCCTGCTCTGCCTTGGAGCCTGTTCCACACCCTTCCCTGTCTCCAGTAAACCTGTCTGGATTAAAATCAGCTCCTCTGGGCCCTCAGGGCAGCAGCTGGAGGGAGCCCTGAGCATGTTTGGGTTCAGACTGAAAGGGGAGATTCAGGCTGGATGTAAGGAAGGAATTGTTCCCTGTGAGGGTGCAGAGGCCCTGGCACAGAGAAGCTTGGAGCAGCCTGGGGCAGTGGAAGGTGTCCCTGCCCATGGAGGGGTGGAACAGGATGAGCTTTTAGATCCCTTCCCACCCAAACCATTCCATGATTCTCCATTTGTCCCACCAGCAGCTTCCACCCCTGCAGTCTTTTCCATGTGCCCTCTCTGGGTGATGTTGTGCTGCCTTAGGAAAATCCAGGTGCTCTGTACCTGGAAACAGCTCAAGTTCCTTCCCAAGCTAAGCTTGGAGCTGCTTGAGAGCTCTGCTTCTGTGCAAACTGCTGTGCTCCTGCTGGTTCCAGGCTCTCAGCTGTTTGCTCCTACCCTCCTGTAATCCCAAACACTCCACATTCCCATGTTTATTTACCTGTAATCCCCTCTGTGGTAATTCCTGGTGTGTGTCTCATGGAGCTGGATAATCCCATTAAACTGGAATAAGAGCAGCACTCGAGTCAGCTCTTGCAGTTCCACCTCTCAGAAATCCCAGCCAGCATTTCAGGGATCCCTGCACGTCTGCAAGTGACATTTGTTTATAGCCCACATTGCTTAGGATGTTCCTAATTGTCATTCAAGTATATCATGGCATTTCCAGCTCATCCAGAACATTCCTCCTTGTTTAGACACAGCTCAAGGCTTGGGAGATCTGGCCAGCAGCTCCCTCAGAGGTGAGGTGAGGGCAGGGAGCAGTTGTGGCTCTGTCAGCACAGGACACCAGATAAAACCAGGTAAAACCAGGTAAAACCAGAACTCCCCATTTGCTGGGGCTGCTCCATGCTTCAGGGCTTCTCCATGTCCAGGGAAGGGAATGGAGCTGGGAAGGGGCTCAGCTGGAGGAAAGGAGGCTCAGGGGGAATTTCTGGCTCTGCACAACTCCCTGCCAGGAGGGGACAGCCCCAGGTCAGGCTCTGCTCCCAGGGAACAGGCACAGGAGCACAGTTGTGCCAGGGGAGGGTTAGGTTGAATATCAGGGAATTTTATTCATGGAAAGGGGAAAAGCATTGGCAGAGGGCAGTGGTGATATCCCCATCCCTGAAGTGCTGGAAACCACGAGGATGTGGCACTGAGGTGACCATGGTGGTGCTGCTGGGCCCAGGGTGGGACTCAGTGACCTCCAAGGTCTTTTCCAACCTCAGTGGCTCTGATTGCTCAGTTCTGTCACCTGAGCCCTGCGTTCACTACAAAGCTCCCACCAGAGGAGGGAGTCCATGGCTGCAGCTCCCTGGCAGTCCTGGCAGCCCTGGAAGCCTTGTGAGGTAACAACATTTCGTGGGATTTTGTGCTGCTTAGGAAGGGTTCCCCCAGCATCAGAGCCCCTCAGTTCCCAGAATTTGCTCTGGACACCTCCTCCCTGTCCCCTGCCTGCTGCTTGCTCCTTTTCTCTTTCACAGCTGCACTTTGGAAGGTCCTGCTTTGCCCCTGGAACTTGCTCTGAGCAGCCACGGGGTTTGTCCCCCACTCCCAGCACAGCAAAGCCTCATTCCTCCCTGGGATGATCTCAGGACACAGATCCTGGAGGGAAACTTTGTACTTGAAAAGTAAGTGAAGCCATGGAGTGGCTGTTCAGAATGAAAGGACATGAAGCAGATAATAAATAATCAGGGTTTAATGTGACAAAGCTTCTGCTTTAAATTTAAATAGGAATAGTTGTTTAACAGCTGGATTATAGGTTAATTTCAAATTAATGCCTTTTCTAAAAATGTACAGATTTAAAAATTGTGAGGTGAAGAACTAATGAGGACAAATAAACTAATTTATCAGCAGTGCAGTCTGTGATTTCACCTGTAAGCCAAAGGAATAACTAAGCAAGGGACTCTCCCAGATTCACCTCCTGGATCATGGGACTGACTGGGGTTAAAAATAACTTGGTTTGTTTTCCTGGAATTATTTTTACCATGGATCAATCTGCCAGCCCACACGGTGCAGTTCAGAGGCTGGGGGGAACTGAATGGTGCCTGCAGCCCCCACTGCCCACTCAGGGCACAGAGTGGCCACATCTGCCCTTACAAACCATCCTGAGCTGCTGGCCTGAAGCTGCCCAGTTTGGGAACTGGGGCTGGAGGGATTTCCTGCCCACTCAGGGACCTGCAGCAGCCAAACTGGTCTGGTGGTGGCTTCTGTTCTCAAGCTAGGAGACAGAAATGCCAAAGGAATGCTGGAGTTTAGGGCTCTGATGTTCCTTTCTTTATGTTTATTATGCTGAACGCTAAAAGCTTAATATCTTCCTGGCCTAAGAGCCCAAAGAATTTCTTTCTTGCCTTTAATTTCCAATTAGCTGAGCCTCTCAAGCCTCCCAGCTCTGCCCCTGAGGCTCTGTTATCATCCCACCCTCCGTGCAGAGAAGCTGCTGAAATGGATGGAACTAATCATCGTGGAAAAACTCCGGCTGCATTTCCAGGCCCTGCCTGCAGAAGTGGAGCCTTGATTTCAAATCCTGCAGCGACAAATGGATTATTTCGGTGGCAAATCGGTCCCTGGGGACCAACAATTTGGGGAGCTGAAGGCTGGAACTGGGAAGCAGCAGATCAATTGCCTCACTTAGAGGCAAGGTTAATGCCCTGCAAACTGCCCTGAGTGCAGCAGGGTCCGAGGGGAGCCTCAGGAAAGTGTCAGAGGGAAAATGGGGAAGTTTGGAATGAGGGAAGCCCATGGATTTGCTGGTAAAACCTGGGGGCTGTTTCTGTGGGATTTGACTAAAAGAAGTGGAACTGGTATCTCCAAAAAGGAGGCTGTGGGACTTGGAGCAGTAGTGGAAGTGGCAGTTCCCATACCTGTCACCTCCAGCCTTTCCCAAACATCATGGACAGCATCCCAAAATTCCTGGTTTCACATAGAGGATCTTCTCAATTTGGGCACTCTTATTTTCCCCAGTGGCAACAGCTTTGAAAGAACCCCATGAAGCTGAAGAAGGACCTGTGGAAGGTGAGAACTGAATGGAGCTTGTGGGAGAGGAAGGTTTGGGGTGCTGGGAGGTGATTTTTGGCTGCAGAGTCCCCAGCAGCCTCTGGAGCACAGCCAGCAATTCCTCCCCAGGGATCCTGCCCTTGTCCTCAGCACTGGGAAACTTTACAAACTAAACACACTTTTATTCTCTGAAGAGTTCCTTTGCTTGTTCAGCTTCCAAATGACTGTTCTGCAGTTAGAATGGCCTGTTTTCCATCTCTCCTAGCAGTTAGAATACTTGGAAATCGACTTTTCCTTTTGTTTTCTGGTAGCATTGGATGTTTTTCTGTGTTATCAGGAGGCGACACTGTGGTGCCCCTTGAATTAAACTGTCAGGTTTTAAGAACAGCTGCAAGGGAAGAACTGAAATCCCATTTTGGGTTCTTTTTTCCTTTGGAAAATGGCTATTTTAAACACCAAGGCTGCTTTTGCCTGTTTTCTTTATATCCCCTTCCAGCGTTTAAAGTTTTGTTGTTGCTTGAAGTCGAGTTGGGATTATATAAATCCTAAATAAAGGTGGATCCATAGCCAGAAGCTTGTGGTCTTTTAGGAGGCAGAAAAAACCTCTGCCTTCCAGCTTCTGGAGAGAGGCAATCTGGCAGCTCTCGGGGCCTTTGTCCCTCTTGGAGTCACTTAACACCCTCTGGGTGACAGGAGCTTGGTAGCACAATTCCCAGCTGAAAGGGAGAGCAGATAAAAGCCAGCAGCGAGGAATGCGAGCCAAATCCATTAGTTCTGGATCAGACACAAAATCCAGGCTGGCCAGGGCAGAGAGAGGAGTTTTGTGTCTTCTCCAAGGGCCTGACCCAACCTGCTGCAGCAGGCAGGAGGTGCTGCCTTGGGCTCTGGGGGAGGCAAAGCTGGGTCACCACGTTTTCCCCTCTTTATGGGGGCAAAACCAGCTCTGAGGCTTCTATCCCGAGCCCAGGGATCTGGCTGGGGAGCTGCATTCTTCTGGTGTTGAAATAAGATATTTCAAATTTGTTGGGGCTTTTTTTTTTTTTTTTAAAGGGTTTAAAGTGCATGAGTTTCCTCAGCTGAGATTGAAACGAAACATTCCAGTGGATTTGCAGGGAAATTTTTGTGCTCGTTTTCCCTCGTGGAAGGGAGATGTTGAAATTCAGGGCATTTTGTTCCACTTCACACTGAAGTGTTAAAATCCTGAACGGAACAGAAACTTCCAGGCTCAGCACAGCTCTTTAATTGCCTGGTTAAGCTGATTAAAGTTAGTTCCCAAGCTTTTCTATTGCCAGTTTCTAAAAACACCTCTCCTATCTGCATCTCAAAGCACTTTTAAATCACTGATGGCCTCGGTGTCCAGAAAAAAGACAAACCCAGAGGTTGCTGGGGGCATCCAGATTCCAGGTGCTGATTCCTTTGCCAGGCAAAGCCCTGAACCTCTGTGAGCCACAGCGGATGTGGAGTCACCTCCCGGCTGATATTCCAGAGCCCTTTGACATCACATTTGGAAAGGGGTCCTAGGAAAGTTCTTTGCAGATGGAAATTGCAGTAGGAGTCAGCAGTGTTGTTTGAAAAGTGGAACAATCACAGGAAAAACTGATTTCCTTGGGGTGTTCCAGTCCTGGTCTGTGCTGGTGGGTGCAGTTGGAATCCTTGGAGATGGGGGATAAATCAGGAGCTCAGGCAGGAATCTCAGGAATGTTGGCTTTTAACAGTGATTTCTGGCAGCTGGGTCACTGCAAGTCCAGTCTGGTGTCACCTTTGTGCCCTTCCTGGCAGAACTGGTCCCACATCTGAGGAGGAGGAGAAATCCTGGCTGTGGGGTGGGACAGTGGGGGCACCCAGCAGCTCATCCTGGTGAAGGTTTGCCAGGGCCTGCTTGGGATGAGGGGCCTGGGAAGCTCACCCAGCCTCCAGGAAAACGTGGTGGTGTCTCCTGCAGTGAGGGTGGGATCGTGGGGGGCTCACAAACAGGACAGGGGTGACACAGACCCCCAGTTCCAGCCCCTCTGTTAGGGAGAGGCAGAAGCAGAGCTGCCTGGCAAGCTGAAAAGATCCTCCTTATTTTTTTTCCCCAGGAAATAAGCTCCTGCTTATTTATTTCCACGAGTAGGCAGATAAATTCCATCAGCAATTCCATCTGCCAGGAAGAAGAGGAG
>WBND01001739.1:33770-59527 GCA_013398595.1 Tychaedon coryphoeus
TGGATGCAGAGTTTCACCCGAGCAGGGCAGAGGGGCAGGAAACAACCCCTGGCACCTGGAATCTCTCACAGGGAGCTGGCTGCAGGTGCAGCCTGGGAATGCTGAGAGCCCACCCACCAGCAGCAGTGAGTACAAAGAGCTTTCAGTTAAAGCCAGGGAAGTGGGTGAGTCTTTGAGCTCTTCTGATTGCAAACGTTCTCACTGGACTCTGCCTTCCCCATATTTTATGGCACAAGGATCAGGGTGGAGACAACCACTGTCTGCATCCCAGTAAATCTCTGGAAGGCAATGCTCCTATGAGCAATCTGTGCTCTATCACCCAGAACTGTTCCCTCCCCTTCACTCAAGCATTTTAAAGCCCGAAGGGAAGCAGCAGCACAACCAAGTCAAAGCTCCAAAGGGATCTGAGTGGCTGCTCTGGGGATTATGCCCTGGCACAGGCAGTGGGATATGCTGGGATGAGGGAAGGACAGCACACACAGATCCAGCTTGGGGCCTGGAGCACTGCAGCCACCTTCTGCTGGGCCAGGGCACAGCTCATGGTCCCAAAATAATTCCATGGAGTCTTTCTCCAGGTTAAAAACACTTTGGAAAAAGGGAAATACTTCTCAGAGGTAACCCAAATGCAGCAGCTGAAAGAGAAGTCACAGAATATCCTGAAAGGTATCCACCAAAGGATCACCAAGTGCAACTCCTGGCCTTAAACAGGACATCCCAAAATCCCACCATGTTCCTGGGTGCATTACCCAAACACTCCTTGGGCTCTCGCAGGGTTGCCAATGCGGCCACTTCCCTGAGGAGCTGTTCAAGTGCTTAACTGGGGGAAGAACCTTTTCCCAAAATCCAGTATAAATCTCCCCTGACACAGCTCCAGCTGTTCATTCAATGGGGAAGACAAAGAGAAAAACCTCCCCCGCCTGTTTTAATTCCATATATTTTGGAACTGGAAAACCAGTAGACAGAGCCACTCACCCATCCTTCTTCTCAGGTTTGGGAGCAGCGTTGGGACAACGTTTCCCGTTCTTTGTGGACACATAGCTGCACTGTTTGAAGGGGGCATTCCTGTCCTCGAGGATGTGCTTGATGCAGAATTCCTGCCCTTCCAGGCGGGGCTGGGAGCAGGGCCGGGGGGCGAAGGCGCAGGCCAGGGGCTCCTGTGGCCGTGGCACCGGGGTCAGGCGGCCTCGGCTCGTTGGCAACACGTGAATCCGGATCCTGTTCATGCTGATGCTGCAGAGAGATGCAGAGCAAGGTAAGGGAATGGAATGGAATAAAACGCTGATAAAACAAAAAGCAGCAGTGGGAAAGAATTTGAATAGAAGTCTAACCCCTTCAGCAGAAGATGAGGCTGCTCCTAAGGAGGTAATTCCCAATAATGTTCGAAGGAACTTTTACCCCTGCAGAAATTGTGGGGGATTCTCTTCTCCCAGTGCACCCTTAGTGCATCTCCTCACTGCTCCCAGTGCCCATCGTTGCCTCTATCCCGACGTATCCCGGTGACTCGTCCTGCTCTGCTACCGGTGTTCACCCACGCCTCCGCACCGGTGCATCCCCGCTGCCCATCCAGCCTCAACCACGGCCTATTCCGGTCTATTCCTGCCTCTATCCCGGTGTCCCCGAGTGCGTATCCCGGTCTATCCCCCGCTTTATCCCGGTACCCATCCTGATCCATCCCAGCCTCTCTCCCGGTGCCCATCCCGGTCTGTGCCGGCGCCCCTCCGCCCGCGCACGTGCTCTGCCGCCGCGCTCCCGCGCATGCGCGCTCCCGGGGCCCCGGCGCCGCCATTTTGTCCGCGGGCGGCGGGCGTCAGGGGCACCCCCGAGGGGCGCCCAGGCAGCGCTGCCGGAGCGGAGAGCGGGAGGAATCCCACCCCCGGGACGGTTCAGGACGGAGGAGCCCTGAAGAAGCACTCGAGGGCCGCGCTGAGGGGTAGATCGGGCCCCACTGCGAGCAGGAGGCGCCGCCGCCATCTTACCTCTCTGCCGCCGCGGCCTCCGCGCTGCTGCGCCGTGTACCCGCCCCGCCGCCTCACTGGCCCAGCCGCCCGCCAATCAGCGCCGAGAACGAGGGCGTTCCCACGCGGGATTGGCTGAGCTCGCAGTCACTCATGCAGGGAGAGACCACGCCTCCCTAGGGTCACGTGGGCGCGGCGCGGCGGGAACGCGACACGTGGGCGCGGCGGGACCGGGGCGAATTCCCGGGCCAGGAACCGGGGCGGGGGGAATATCCCGGGACGGACACCGGGGGAGGGGATATCCCGGGACAGACACCGGGGGGCGGTTTCCCGACAGGACACCAGGGGGGATTCCCGGACCACGGCTGGGGGGCAGGGGTCCCAGGATAGATCCCGGGCTTTGGCTCCGGGTCACTAGACACTCGCAGTTTGGTCCCAGAGCACCACCAGGGTCCCCCTGGTATCACTCGGTCCCCTCCCAGTTTCCCAAACCGGCCACAGCCTCTACATCCCAGGAGGAGCCACCTCCAGGAAGGACTCTGGAAGAGGGAAGGGAAGCAAGGGATGGGCTGTGCCCAGAGCCTGAAATCTAAGAATTGATCCCAAAACTGGACCAAATCAATCCCCAAATCCTCGGAGGGGGTTTGGCAGCAGCAATTTCTCCTAAAATCAAGCTCGACATGGAACAAGAGTTTCCCAAAATCATCCAGAGACCATCCATTTATTGAAGGTCAGGAAAGTCAAGTCTAAAAAGAAAGGAAATAGGGCTTTCCCAAATATTCATCCCAAACTCTGGCAGGTTCCTTGGCCATGGGCTGAGGTTACAGGAGAAGCTGCTTCCAGCTCAGCTGGGAACAGCCATGTGCCAATGTGATTCCCTGAAGAGCTGCCCTGGGCATGGTGTCTACAGGACCAGCCTGGCACTTTCTCATCCCACATCCCACTGGGAATCTGCCTCACTGAGACCCCCCTGTGCCCCAAGGGTTTCCAGCCGAAATCCCGGGATTTGCAGGAAGGGAGCAAGGGATGGAGATGGGATCCCAAACCAGAACAGGTGCAGGGGCAAGGAAACAAGACCCATGGGAGGGAGAATAGCTCCCATCACCTGGGATTCCCTCAGCCTCCCACGTCCCTCCATCCCCCAAGAACTCAACACCAATGCCTCAAATGCAACCTCCTCAAAAGCCCCCCATGGCTCTGCCACAGCCCCTCAGAATTAAAAGGAACCAAACCACTAAGATATAAGTTAATGCTTAAATTATTTGTAAAACATCTTAAATTTTCTGTGACATATTTTAAATATCCCCCATGTTCCCCAGAGGGGGGTCAAAGCCCAACACTAACTGGGAGCCTATGGGGGAAAGGGAGGAATAGAGAAAGGGTTCCTTATCCTTTCACAGCTTTAACAACTAAATATCAATAATAAAAGTTATATTATAATAAAATAAGTTCTTCGTGAGGCAGTGGAGATCAAAAAGCCCTTAGAAAAGCCCTGCAGGTTTGGGCTTGGGCTCCAGACTCAGTAGTAAAAAGGGGGTTATTTGGGGAGGGGAGGCAGTGGGGGGGGCGGTTCCGAGGGCAGGGGGGGCGGTCGGGGCTTGTCCGTGTTGGTGGCAGCTCTGGAGCCGCTGGAAGCCCGGGGGTTCAGGAGCTCGTACGAGTGGAATTCGAAGGCGGGGGGCTGGGTGGGCTGCATGCCCTGCGCGCTCAGCAGCGAGTGCAGCATGTTCACCGTGTCCTGATAGTCACTGGCCTGGCTGACGTTGTGCCCGTTGGCCCCCGAAGGCCCCTTGTCCGATTTGTGGGCTCCCCGAGCTTTGCTGGGCTGGGATAAATCCGAGCTGTGCCCAGGGAGATGGGCAGCCCCGGGAAGGTGGGCGTATGGGAACGGCACTCCGGGGCCTTTGGAGACTTTGCCCACCTTGGGCTGGTGCTCGTGGGGCATGGCCGGGGGCTCCTCGGGCAGGGGTCTTTTGCGGGTGGGGGCGAGAGGCCCGTAGCCCTTGTGGGGGGCGGCGGTGGCACCAGGCTGGGCGCTGTGTTTGGAGTCCCCCGGGCGCTTGGCCGCGGTGCTGGGGCCGGCGCCGAGCTGGGCGTGCAAGTGTTTGTGCGAGTGGTGGTTGTGGTGGTGATGGTGGTGGTTGGATGAGTGGCCCTTGTGCTTCTCTTTGTACTCCCGGCTCTTCCCTCCGCTCTCATCTGCGGAGCTGTGTCTGTCTCCGGGACCTGGCACCTTAATCCTCATCTTGATCTCCTCCTGCTTGGAGGGGATCGGCCTCTCCCCACCTCCCCCCACCGCCGGGATCCTCATCTTGAGAGCTTTGTCACCCTTGTCGGCGCCGGGCGGGCGCTCGGGGTTCTCCGGCCCCGCGATGGGGATTTTCAGGACGATTGGGGAGGGGTTGCTGTCCTGCTGCCCTTCCCTCTCCCGCTGCTGCTGCACCAGGAGGTTCTGTGCAGCGTAGGCGTACTGGGAGCGCACGTTTGCTTCCATGTTTTCCAGCTGCCGCTTCTGTGCCGCCAGTTCCTCGGCGTGCTTGGCCCGGTATTCCTTGAGGGACACCTTGGCCGAGGGTGCGTTCTTGGTGCTCTGCTTGGGGTAGGCAGCACCGTCCTGCTGCGGGTGCTCAGCGGCCGAGGCGCTCTCGCTAGTCCTGTGGATGTCCAGCTTGGCCGGGGGATGCCAGTGGTCGGCCTGGGATGGATCCGCAGTGCTCGGCTCCCCGGGGGAATCGGCCGAGGCCGGGAGCGCCGGCCCCGCTCCGGCCGTGGAGGATGTCGACATGCTCATGAGCCCAGCGATGTTCATGTCCGAGCTGTTGTTCCTGGAGATCATGTTGAGGATAGTCTGCTCTGACAGGCTCTCGTCATCGCCGTGGTCGTCGGTCTTGGATTTCCTGGCTGCTTGAGAGGCCTGGAATTAAACAAATCAGCAGGTGTTTACTTGGGGTGTCGCTGGAGCTGGTTTAATCCAAGCAGCTCACCAGGACAGTGCAAGGTCTTCTTTAGAGACAGATCCACTTTGCTCCCATCCCTCCTTGTGGGAAAATTCCCAACCCCTGCAAGCAGGGCTGCTAATGCAGCTGGAAAACCAAAGTTCTGTACAAGTTAATTCACAACAGATGAACTCAAGCACCACAGTGTCCCAGTTCCACACACAACTCCCTCCCCTGCTGTGCTGCACTGTGATTCCTTAAGAAATCACAGCCCACGTCCAAGGTTCTTACCCGCCAGTTCCGGATCCGCTTCAGTCGGCTGGGAGTTTTCTCAAGGATTTGCAGGAATTCATGAGTCAGTTCTGCAGAGACACAAACCCAAGCAGGAGGGTCAGAGCAGCCCCAGTCCATCAAGACAACCCCCTCATCTGCCAGATGGAGTTACTGGTGGGATGGAGCTGCACCAGGAGGGGAATTCTGACAACTGGAATCACTGACCCATTCAAACTCATTTCTCTGTGGTGCTACAGAAGCTGCTGCTGCCCTGGAAAACCTCAGCAAGCCCTGAACTCCTGGAGCCCGTGAAGTGGTGTTGGAACATCAGACCCAGGACCAGCGATGCCAAAATAATTCAACAGCCTTTTGCAGGGAAAAAAAAACCTCACTCCCAAACTTACCATCTAAGAGCTCCAGAGTTACAGTGCCATCAACGTATTCCCACCAGTGCTTCCCGTCCGTGGAGACTGGGATCTCCCAGTTGGACCACTTACAGGCCAGGTGGATACAGACGCAGGCCACAACGGGCGGGGTGTACTGCAGGCTGAAGGTGGTCAGGTGCAGGCTGACGTCACCGGGAGAGAAAACAAAAAGCCATCAACTCCCACGCCTGAGCTGCAGATCCACGCGGGAAATGGGGGGAATGTGGCTCTCTGGACCTCCCCAGAAGGAACCCTGGGCGCAGGCAGCTCCATCCCGCTCCAGCACAGCGGGGCGTTGCGACCGCTCCGCTTGTTCGGGCCTGCTTTTGCTACAGGGAGTTTGGGTTTTCCTCCGCCAATTTTTTGTTAGAGAGGTAATTTGGGAGCTTCCAACTGGGGATCTGCCAGCCCTACCTGTGCTCTGAAGAAAAACTCATCCCTGTTTTGCTACAGGAAATTTGGGATCTCCTCCAAAGGAGGAAGAGCAGCGCTGAGGTCACCTGCCTGCCTCTGCTCTGAGGAGAAACTCATCCTTGTTTTACTACAGGAAATTCGGGATGTCCTCCACCAATTTCCCTGTTTTTCCCTGTGTTGATGCAGGAAATCTGGGATTCCCCTCCAAGGGAGAAAGTCACTGGGGACCAGCCCCACCCCTGCTCTTGAAAAAAAATTTGTCCAGTTTTTTGCTCATCCCTATGGGATTTCCTCCATCTCTGTTCATTCTTGGTTTGCTACAGGAAATCTGGGATCTCCAAGGATGAAAGTCGGTCCTGGGGTCACCTGCCAGCCCCACGTCTGCTCTGGGGAGAAGCTTCCAAGCACAACTCCTAGATGGCACTCAAGGAGCAAACCTGCCATTTTTCAGCTTTAGGAAGGGTCTGGAAGGTCTAAGAATCCTTTCCCAAAGGATTTTTAGGAATATACTTTATGCTGGAGTGACTCAGGAGAACCTAGGCCAGGTGGTCTATGAAATATTTTCATTAATAAATTGATTTTCCACGTGGCCATGAGTGTTGGGAGGTGTGGGCAGCACCAGGACAACTGAGGGACTATGAGGATCCTGCAGAACACCAGAGCTTAAGGAAAAACAGAATCAAGTCTTGAGTGTGGGATTTGCCCACTCCTGAATGCACCCTTTGGGAATTCTGCAACCGAGTCCCCACGTGGCACCATCTCCTCACCACCCTGTTCAACATTTTTCCATCTGTGAAAAGTGGAGAGGCTGAAGTTTGGCAAAAAATCCTCTAGTTTCATGGATACTGCGTTCATCCAGGGAAGTCAAACCCAGGAAACTCAAAGCCTTGGCAGAGCAAACTCAAGGATAACAAAGAGCCTCAACTCTACCCCGTAACAATGCCAGAACAAAACCAAAGGGAACACAAGGATAAATCCAGTTCATCCCAGAACCGGCTCTCTCAGGCAAAACCGAGGCTCTTCTTCACACTTTCTGCCTGGATTTCCCTCAATTACAGCCTTAACTCCTAATCCCATGGCTTTGAAATTCTTGCTGCAGGGATAAAACAGGTTGCAGGGCTGTGTTTACCCAAACATCACCAACACCACATTCCTGAGGCCGGAAATCCACAGGGCGCCCTTTGGAGCCCGAAACACCTTCAACAAACAATGAAGGTGAGCAGGGAACACCTCCCAGGTGGAAAAGGGAAACCACGTGCCCAGGCATTCCCAGACAGAGCCTGGAGGCATCTCCAGCCCTGCAGCTTCACCTCTGTTGGCACTTAAACCACTTTTCCCTCCATAATTTCCCAAAAATTCAGTGTTTTCCATGCCCACGGTTTTGTCCGTTCCAGAACATTAACTCTATGATTTGTCTGAAGCTGATAATCCAGGAAATTAAATTTAGAAATAATCCCAACAAAAGTGCTGGCATCAGGCTGGTAGTGAAAATTTAGGGACAAAACAAATCAGAGAAAGAATCCAGGGCTGATTTTCCTTCCCAGGGAAAATTTAGGGACAAAACAGATCAGAGAAAGAATCCAGGCTGATATTCCTTCCCAGGGAAAATTTAGGGACAAAACAACCCAAATGAAGAATTCAGGACTGATTTTAATTTCCAGGGCAAACTTAGAGGTAAAACAACCCATACAAAAAACCTGGGCTTGACTTTTCTTCATCTATGCCCCAAATCAGCCTTTTTTGGGGCACAAACCATATTCAAAGACAATTTCCACAGCACCTTGTTGAGTAAAAACTCTCCAAAACCCAGGAATAAGGAAGGAAAAAATTATATATTCACTTTCCCCTCCATCTTTTTGGTTTGTTTTGTTTTTTTGTTTTTTTTTGTTAAACTTTCACAACTAAATTCCTATCAAATAAGCAGTGAAGCTCCTGAGTATCCCATTTGCCTTATTTTCCAGCTCACTTTACCAGTAGCTGGCAGGAAAAATGGCTGGAACCCTTTCTTAAGGCTCTCCCTGTGGTATTCCCAGCTGCTCCCAGGTTGAGCAACGCCTCTGGGGCCACAGGCAGCAGATAAACCATCAACCAATTATAAAATTATAGAATAATAAAATAATAACCTGTTTGTAGCCATGAAATAGGAAGTTTGTGCCAAGTCCTTGCTGGCTGCAAGAAAAAAAATAAAGGAAAAATCAGGATGTTATTTGCATTTTTTTCATGTTATCATACTTTAGTGCAAGAACCATGGGCCACCCACAGATTGACAAGCATGCCACAGCCACAAGGATTTTGGGAACTGCTGTTTACTGAGAGCTTTGTGTGGCTCAGAAGAGCCAGAACCATTTAAAACTGCCTCTCTCTTGAGAATCAGAGGGATGGATCAACTCCCCTGGGAGGAAAAGCTGGGAGATTTGAGATTGTTCAGGCTGGAAAAGTCTCTGGGGTGAACCCACTGTGACCTTCCAAGAGACCTGAAGTGGGACTCTGGATGGGACCTGGCGTGGCAGGACAAGGGGAATGGTTTTTCACTTGGAAAAGGTGAGATTTAGATGGGATATTGGGAAGAAATTCCTCCCTGTGAGGGTAGGGAGGCCCTGATTGTCCAGAGAAGCTGTGGCTGCCCCATCCCTAGAAGTATCCAAGGCCAGGCTGGAACAACCTGGGCAAGTGGAAGTTGTCCTTGCCCTCCCAATCCAATCCAATCCAATCCAATCCAACCCAACCCATTCCAGGGTTCTGGGAAGCTCTGGAGCAATCCCAGCTGGACACTCCCCCACATTTTCCTCCCAATTCCCTCTCACCTCGGACAAGCTGAGTGCACTTCACCACATGGGTGTGAGGATGGTCAATAGTGATCTCAAACCCTGGAAGGACACAGACAAACAACCATCAGAACCAGCAGCACAGCCCTGGATCCACATTTCCTGCACCCCTTCCCTCCTACAGCCCTGCTTGGAGCCAGGCAGGAATAGAGGAGCCCTTTTTTTCTGTATCCAGAAGCCCCAAGTTCTCCAGCTACAAACCCAGAAGGCCTCTAGTGCTGCCAGACCTCCCAGCTTCTGAAAGGCCTCACTGGAAACAAAACAACTATTAAGGATTTTAAAAATAGCATGACAAAGCCTCTTGAAGCAGCTGGGAGGAAGGCAAAGACAATGGCATCTGCTCCAAGGGATTTCTCTCACCCAAAAAAGCTGAGAGGAAGCAGATTGTTTTCCCTTTGAATGGGCCTAAAGTATTGAGGACAACTGAGTTTAATCCTCACTCCCACTTCCTCCTCAGTTTGGGAATTATGTTTGAAAGGGGAAAAAAGAATTCCAATTGGTCCATGTGCATAGCAGATCTGTAGAATGGTCTGGGAGAACTGGGGTGTTTAAAAAGGCCTCTGGAGAACTGAGAGGTTGCAGAACTGGGCTTGGTTTAGCCACAGGCTTGTGGCCCACGACACCTCTGCCCCCACTGAAGGAGGGGCATGGGGCATCTGCTCTGAATCCAGCCAGGAATAACAAATCCTGCTCTTCTTGGAGGGAAAATCTACCTACAAACTGCCTCTGAAACAGAATATTTGTTAGTGAACACAACTTTTAACAAGACATTTGATAAAGAAACAGGCCACTCCTACTTCCAAAACCACCCAGCAACTGATCCCTGTTTGTTGAGTTATGGGGATTTTTCCCCCATTTACTTATTTGATCAAAATATTCACTTTTAACCCATTTTTAAAGACATCTCTCAGTACAAACTGCTTCCTGCAACAGAACTGGAGCATTATAGCCTGGAATTGGATGGTCTTTAAGGTCCCCTCAACTCCAAATAATGAATTCCATGATTCTACAATTGAGCCAGAAAGCACAACCCAGGACAAGTAGCACAAATCCTGCTTTTCTCTTTAGGGGAAAAAAAAAAAAAAAAAGAGACAAACCACACTTAAATCTCTCAGCATTGAGCCTGGCACAAGTTACACCTGAAAAAATGATGTTAAAACAGGAGTTGGGCTGAAAAACAGGGTTTGTTGTGTGGACTCTGTGGAAGGGGTGAGGCTCTCCAGCCTGTGGAATTCTCCTGGCTCTGGGATTCGTGTGGCAGTCCGGCCGCTTCGAGGAACTTACCCAGGGTCTGTAGGATTATGCTCTCTAGAATGACCAGGTCTTGGGCTTGTTGCAGGTAAGCCTGGGGTTGAGAGGACAGGCAGGTTACTCATGGAGAGGCACTTGGATCAAGCCTGCACATTCCTAACACCCTTCTGTCCGGGGCAAAAATGGGAACCTCCCGGCACGGGGGGACTGGCACAGATTCCCTGGAAGTGTTCAAGGCCAGGCTGGATGGAGCTCGGAGCAAGCTGGGTTAGTGCAAAATGTCCCTGCCCACAGCAGGTGGGTGGAATGGGATTTAAGGTCCTTCCAACCCAAACCATCTGGAGATTCTGAGAAAGAGGGATCAGAGTGTTTGGGAGGGCCCTGGGTGCTGGTCCCCCACACTCCTGGGGTGGCACACAAGAAGTGCAGGAATCAGTTGCTTTTCCTGCCTTTTTTTTTTAAATTTTCTGTGAGTTTCCCTGGAAAAAGCTGTGCCTTCCAGCAGTACTCACTGCTCAGCTCCAGGTAAAAGGGGCTGTCTGGAGAGATGAGGGATCAGCAATGCTTTTAACCCACTGAGAGGTGTCAGGACAAACTTCTCCCACAGTGGAGCTCCTCTGCTCCACACCCTCCTCAACAGCACTCCAGGGACACTGGCACACAGCACACCTGGATCCAGGTGAGCAGCAGAGGAGAAAAGGCTTTGCACAGAGCAGAGGAGCCCAAATCTCTCTGCAGCAGGAGAGTTTGGATTGAGAAGCTGTCCCTGAGCACCTTGGGAGGGTCAAGGAGCTGCTGAAGCCGTACAATTGCAGATGCCATTCCCGCTCCTCGGGCCTCCAGAGTCACAGCACATCCCAAGGCTCCATCACACTTACCTCACTCTTGGTGTCCAGCAGAGGCTCCTGAGGGTGCAGACAGGCATGTGCCACCTTGATGACATGCTCCAGCTTTCGGGGCTGCTCCTCCACCTTGGCTGCCAGGAAAAGCGCTGCTGGCACCACCGACTGTGGAGGAAAATGCTCTGTTTACTTAAAAAGCCACTAAATTCAAGATTAAAGCAAATAGATCAGGTGGATTCTCAATATTCATTCAAGGAATAAAAGCTGTTCAAGTCTGGCCACTACCAGGAGAGAGAAAAGGGTCCCTCTCCCCTCCCAAACTTCCTCCCAAGGTGAGTCCCCTGCCCACACAGCAGCAGGAGTGGATTTAGGGGGTTCCCAGTGCCCCCCACCCCCCAGAGCCCAGCACTTACATTCCTGTGGAACTGGGTGAAGGACTGCACCATGTAGAAGCGATGCATGTACACAATGGCTGTGTTGATGGTGAGCTGAGAGCTGGGAACAGGGTTAAGGAAAAGCCCAGAGACCCCTGGGCAGGCCCAGGGGAGCCACAGGAACAGCCCCACACGCCAACAGCACCAGGATGGGACAGGCTCTCCTCATTCCTGCATCCCAACACAGCTCTCCCCGCTCCTGAAACAGGCTCTCCTCGATGCCAGAACAGGCTCAGAACTCCCCATTCCCAAGCCAAGCCAAGCCTTCCTAACACCCCAGGAGAACTCTCCCTGCTCACAAAATGGGGTCACCTCCACCCCAAAAAGGCTCAGCTCTTCCTGCTCCCTGGACGGTCCTTTCTGACAACCTGGGAACAGCTCTCCCAGCTCATGAAATCCTTTTTGGGATCTCCTTGGTCCTAAAACAGGCTTGGCTTTCCCCAGCATTCGTGGGCCGAGCCTTACCGAGCCTTCACAACACCCCAGTACAGCTTTTTCCACACCTCTAACCGGATTTCCTCAATCCCAAAATGCGCTCGGCTCTCCCCACTCCTAGGCCGGGCCTTCCCGACACACCAGCACGGCTTTCCCTGCTCGCAAAACGGGATTTCCGCGATCTCGAAACGAGCTCGGTTCTCCCTGCTCCCGGTCTGGCCGTATCTTCCCTTCCCTGCATCCCAGCACTGTCTTCCCCCCCTCCCGAAATCTCCTCGAGCCCAAAACGGGCACGGCGCACCCGGGACGGGCCTGCCGCTCCCTTCCAAGCACCCCGGCACAGCTCTCCTCGCTCCCAGGCTTTCCCAAGCCTTTCCAACACACCAGCACAGCTTTCCCTGAGCCCGAAGTGGGATTTCCGGAACCAAAAACGGCCTCGGCTTTCGCCGCTCCGAGACCCGGCTCGGGCCTTCCCGACATCCCAGCCCTGATCTCCCCGTCCCGGGGCCGGGCTCTCCTCGATCCCCACAAGACTCGGCTCTCCCCGAATCGCTCCCCGCACTCCCCGTACCGGCTCCCGGCTCTCCCCTCACCCGCTCCCGGCTCTCCCCCCTCCCCGCTCAGCCCGCTCCGCCCCACTCCCACCCGCGGCCTAGCGCGGCCTAGCGCGGCCGGATACACGTTGAGGCGCTGCCCCATGTCCTGCAGCAGGTTGGCCGCCTGCTGTCGGTACGAGAGCTCCTTGTCGGGGTCGAGGCCGGCGCGACGGGATGGGCTCCGTTCCAGCTGCTCGCGGCTGAAGTACCAGCGGCGCCCAGGCCCGGCGCCGCCGCCGCCCGCCGAGGCCTCCATGGCGGCTCTGCGCCCGCGCGGGGGACGCGGCGTGCGCACGCAGCGCGGCGGCGCGCTGACGTCAAGCGTCGGGTGGGCGGGCGCGGGGGGAGCCGTTGGAGGCACGAGCGTTCCAAAGCAGGGAGGGACAGTTGAGGGGGCGGGGACTGAGCGAGGCCACGCCCCCTCACGGTAAGGCCACGCCCCGCGCAGTGAGGCGCCGCCCGCGCTTCCCCTCACGCCGCGAGGGGCGCGGATTTCAGGGGGTCCCACAACAGCCCCGCACCTCGGGGCGGTCCCTGTGGCCCCACCACCGGCTTCTCTGCTCCCCCTTACCGGCACTTCTACGCACTGACAGGCGGGGAGCGCCGGGATACCGGTGTGTCCCTCCACCCCGGGACGCCCTCCTCACCTCAGTGTGTACCTCACCCCGGGACTCCGGTATGTTTCCCCCCTCACCCCTCCAGCGGGATTCCCCCACCCTTCCACGATCTGGTTTTACCGGGGTCCTGCAGCCCCCCGCACCTCAAGACGTTGCCTGTACCCCCCAACCGACTCCTCAACCCCTTTCCCTTACCGAGACCCCTCCTCACCAGGACCCCCTCACACGCTGTGTCCCCCTCCGGGACCCCTCCTCACTGGGATCCCGGTTTTCTCCCACCTGGGACCCCAGAGCCCCTCCCAACCGGGATCCCCCTATGCCCCCCCCGGCCGCCCTCCGCCCCACAGGCCAGGCCACAGCTCGTATCCAAAGTGTTTTATATATAATTTATCTGTACACACGAAGGACAAAGTACCTCAGGTCTGCGCTGGGGTGAGGGGGCAGGTGCCCCCCACACTCCCCCCCGGGCTGAGCCCCCCCCCGCCCCCAAACTGCCTCCAAAAAAAAAAAAAAAAAAAAAAAAAAAAAAAAAGAAAAAAAAAGTCACTTCATTAGGGTTTTTTTTGCATTTAAAAGGGGGAGGGTCTGCCCCCCCCACTCCCCGCCACAGCCCCCCCGGAGGGAGCTGGGACCCCCGGGGGGTGAGGGGGCTGCGGAGATGCTGGGCCTGCGCCTCCCCATCCCCCGCAGGCGGCACTTCAATTTGGCACATGGAGGGGGCTGGGCACCCCCCGCCCCCCAAAACCCCCTGCAGTCCCTTTCCTGGGGGGCGCCCCATCTCCCCTCTTTGGCACATGGGGGGTTTCAGCAAAGGGATGGGGGTTACCATGACCCCCCCCGCCCAAAAAAACCACCCCGGTGCAGGGCTGGGAAACACCCCCTAAAAAACCTGCGGAGGGGGAGCACAGGGTTACCTCCCCACACCCCCCAACCACCTCCCTTGTGTCCATTTCTCCCTTTTTTTTTTTTAAATATGTGGATTTGGGGATTTTTCCTTTTTTTTTTTTTTTTTGCCTGAGCTCGGCACAGGCTAGGGGACCCCCCAGTGTGGGGGGACACCACAGGGAAACCCCTAACTGCCCCCAGGGCCCGCATTGAGGAAGTAGGTGGTCATCTCCCCCTTGCCCTTGACCTTGACCAGCCCCCGGCACTCCAACACGTAGCCCTTGGCTGCCAGCACCTGGTACAGGTCTGTTGTCACCTGGAGGGGGGACATGAGGGTGAATGGGGGTCCTTGGGGGTCTCTGGGCAGGTGTCCTGTGCCCCTCCCACCCCTGACTGACCTGGATGCGGTCGGGGACCCCGGTGCTGTCCATGCGGCTCGAGACATTGACGGTGTTGCCCCAAATGTCGTACTGGGGTTTGCGAGCCCCAATGACCCCTGCGACCACTGGGCCCATGTTCAGGCCTGGGGGGACATGGGTAAAAGTCAGGGAGGACCCCCACACTCAGGGAAATGGGGAGAGGGAAGGGGAAAGGGGAAAAGAGGAGTGAGAGGGGAAAAGAAGGGATTGGAGGTGAGATTGGAAAAGGAGAGCGTAACAGGGAAAAGAGGAGTGTGAAGGGGGGGAAAGGGGAGATGAAAGGGGAAAGGGGAGGTCAGTGGGGAAAAGGGGAAAGAGGGATGAGGGGGGAAAAGAAGGGCGGGGTGAGATTGGAAAAGGAGGGAGTGATGGGAAAAGAGAGGTATGAAGGGGGGAAAAGGTGGGGTGAGAGAGGAAAGGGGAAAAGGAAGGGGTGAGTGGGAAAAAAAGGAGTGCAAAAGGGAAAAGGGCAGGAGGGCAGAAAAGGGGATGAAAAGGAAAATAGGGATGTAAGAGAAGAAAATAGAGTATGAAAGGGAAAAAGAAGAGGTGATTGGGAAACGGAGGGTGAGAGAGGAAAAAGGGCTGTACGAGCCTCCAGGCAAAAGCCATGAACAGCAGCATGGGACGGCTGGAGATGCAGAGAGGTGTGCAAGGGGTGTGCAAGGGGCGTGCAAGGGCTCACCTATCTTCATCTGGAAGTTGTTGAAGGAGTGCTCGTTGATGTACTTCATCTGCTCCATGAGGTGCATGGCGTAGTCGGCCAGCGCCGCGATGTGGCTCCGGCCCTCGCGGTCGTAGGTGGCCGCGTTGAGCCCTGAGGCTGCCATGTAGGTGCTGCCAATGGTCTTGATCTTCTCCAGCTGCCTGTACTTCTGCTCGCTGATGATCTGGGGGGACGGGGTGGGGTCACCCCCACAGCACCTCGACAGGGTGATGGGCACCCCAAGTCCTGCACTCCATCCTGTGGCTCCACAAACGCTGCTGCACAGCCTCTCCAGCACCCCATGAGCACATCCCCTGCACCCCAACCTGCTCCATGGTGTTCCACCACCTCTCCTGCACCCTGTCCCCATCCATGGTGCTCTGCAGGCTCTCCATACCCTGTGCATCCCATCTTCTTGCACCTCATTCATGGTGCTCCACAGCCTCTCCAGCACCCCGTGCACACAATTTCCTGTACCCTGTCCCCAAACCTGGTGTTCCACAGCCTCTCCAGCCCACCATCTTTCTGCACCTCATCCTTGTGCACCCTATCCATGCTGCTCCAGCCTCTCCAGCATGCCCTGCACCCGTTCCTGTGCCTCCATGAAAGCTGCTCCATGGCTTCTCCAAGGATGGAGTACATCCTGTACCTCACCCCCACTTTCCAGCACCCCGTGACCACGCTCCCTGGATCACAACCTCATCCACACTCCTCCACAGCCTCTCCAGCACCCCATGAACCCCATCCCTGTGCACTTCACCTCCATGCACCCCCTCCCCTCACCCCTTCACCCCAGCACCTCATCGAAGTCGGCGATGATCTCGTTGAGCAGCCGCAGGCACTCCACGCCCTCGTTGTTGGCCTCCAGCTCCACGTAGAACTCGGAGAAGTTGCTGATGGAGGCGAACATGACGGCCACGCACTCGCAGGACTGGTAGTAGAGCTCGTCGTTGCGCCGCTCCCGTGCCAGAAAGTGCGCGGCCACGTCCTTGGGCAGGATGTTGTGCAGCAGCCGCCGGTTGTAGGCCTGGAGCTCCTCCATCTCCTCCTTCTCGCCCGTTGCCTGTGGGCACAGAGCCAGGTGGGAGCTGCCACAGGGCCCCACAGCCACGCCAGCACCAAGGTGTGGGGAGGGGGGTGGTCCCAGCCCCATGGTTGCCTCAGTGCTGGGGTGCAGGGAAAAGGTCACTCCCAGCCCTGCAGCCACCCTCATGTCAGGATGTGGGGAGGGGGTTGGTCCCTGTCCCATGACTGCCCCAGTTCTGGGGTGCAGGGAAGGGTCAGTCCTGGTCCCAGGGTGCAAGGAGGGGATTGATTCCAGCCCCACAATCCTCCTAATCCCAGGGAGCAGGGGGAAGTCAGTTCCTGTCCCATGGTCACCTCAATCCCAGGAAGCAGGGTCAGTCCCGGTCCCACAACCACCTCAGTTCTGGAGTGCAGGGAGGGGGTCGGTCCCAGTCTCAGGATGCAGGAAAAGGGTGGTTCCCAGCCCCCCACACCTTGGTTGTACCTGGAGCTTCCAGAGGAAGTCGAGGCGGGCAGTGGACTCGACCTGCTGCGCGTGCAGGTACAGGGCGAGCGCGAACACGGCCAGGACCACGGGGGTCACGTAGCGCAGGGCCACCTTCCCCTCCGCCGGGCTGCAGGACCCCCAGGACCCCTGAGACAGGCTGAGGGACCAGCCCCTGCCCACAAAGGGATCCCAAACTGCACCCAGACCCCAAAGACCCACCCACCCACCCCAGGGACACCAAATCTGCACTCAGACCCCAAAGTTCCGCTCACCCATCCAGAGGAACCCCAAACGTGCATCTAACCCCAAACATTCAACTTTCCATCCCAGGAACCCTAAATCTGCACTGTAGACCCCAAAAATCCACTCACCTACCCAAAGGAGCCTTAAATTTACACCCAGACCCCAAAGCTGAACCCACACCAAAGACCCCAAGGCTGTACTTATCCCCTAATGCTGCAGAACCCAAGGGACCCTCCTGCTTCTGCTCGCCCTCATCCCCCCACACCCAGGTCCCCACTGGCTCCAGTTTCCCACTCACCACTCTCCCTGGGTCACGTTGAAGGATGAGGGCCTGTGGGGACAGCAGAGCCAGGGGTCAGTGGGCTGGGGACACGGGTCCAAGGTGGGGACCCTGGGGCACTGGGGGCACTCACAAGGCATTGGCCAGGACCAGCAGGTCAGCGTTGTCAAAGAGAGCAGCGTGAGGCCCTTCCACCAGCAGCAGGAACATGGCCTCGATGGCCACCATGAGCAGCAGCTTCCCAATACTACTGATGTGCAGGAAGACGGAGCAGGCGAGCAGGCTCAGCACTACACTGTAGCTGAAGTACTGGGGAGGACATGATGAGATGCAGCAGCACCCCAAGAACACCGGATAGCACCCCTGGGATCTTTGCAGCACCCTGAGAACCCCACATGGCACACCAGGAACCAGGACTGGCATCCCAGGAACCCCTGCAGCACCCTGGGAACCCTGGATGGCACCCCTGGAAATCCCTGATGGCAGCCCAGTAACCTCTGCAGCACACTGGGAGCCCCAGATGGCACCCCAAGAACCCCAGCCCTCACCCCATGAACTCAGGATGGAACTCCTAGGGAGCCCTGGACGGCACCCATGGGAATTCTGCAGCACCCCAGTAACCTCTGCAACACACTGGGAACCCCACATGGCACCCCAGCAGCCCTGGGAACACCACAGGACACCACAGGACTCCTGAAGCACCCCAAGAACCCCGGATGGCACCCAGAAACCATGGATGGTACCCCAGAAACTGAATGGCACCTTGGAGAACCCTCTGCCACCTTGGAAACACCAGCTGGGACCCCAGGAACTCCTGCAGCAGCCCAGGAACCCCAGACAGCATTCCAGGAACCCCTGCAGCACCTTGGGAACACTAGATGGCACCCTTGGGAACCCTGCAGCACCCCAGGAATGCCAGCACCTCCCCACGCCCACAAGGACCTTGCACCCCTGGGGACACTGTGCCAGCACCCAGGAACCTCAAGGGCTCAGTGCCAGCACCCACTGAGGACCTTGGACCCGAGCAACCTGTGCCAGCACCCCATGTGTGGGGGGACCCTGTGCTGGCACCCTGCACCCATGGGGACCCAGTGCCAGCACTCTGGGGGACACTGAACCTTCTGGGACCCTGTGCAAGCATCCTTAGGGACACAGTGTCTGCAGGGACCCCATTCCAGCACGCTGTGCCCTCAAGAACCCCGTGCCAGCATGTTTGGGGACACTGTGCCAGCACCCTGGGGGACACAAAGCCAGCACCCAGGAAGGACGTGGCACCAGCAGGGACCCCTGTGGGAGCCTGACCCCTCGCCCAGTGCTCACCTCGGGGAAGTCACAGGCCAGCCCGTCTCCATGGCAGGAGCCCAGGGGGGTGCCCAGAGAGAAGTTGAGGGTGCGGAGCTGGCAGGGCCCCACGGAGCCGGGGGTGACGTTGAGCTCGCGGGCAGCACAGTCCCGCAGGGCCACGCGGCTGCAGGAGAACTGGGGGTGCCAGAGGGGTGAGCCGGTGCCCAGCAGCTCCCCACAGCCCCCCAAAACCCCCCCAAAACACCACGACCCTACCATGTTGACGAAGGCAGCGATGAAGACGAGGAGGATGGTGAAGACGGCGATGGCGGTGCTGCGGGCGCGGGACTGGACGATGCTGCGGGAGAGCTGCTGCAGGGCGGTGGGGAAGAGCTGGGGGGGCACCAAGGAGCCTGTCAGGCATGGCCAAGCCCCCCCAAAAACCCCCCCAGCCCTCAGGTACTCACAGTGACGCAGGAGTAGATGGCACAGATGAAGAGGATGGCAGCAAGGAGGATGAAGATGCTGACGTAGACCCCGAGCATCAGCGAGGAGCTGGGGAGAGGTGGGAGGTGAGTCGGGGGGTTGGGGGATCAGAGCTGGTATTTGTGGGGGCTGTGGCACTTACTGGGGGAACACCAGGATCTGGAGGCAGCAGATGAAGCAGAAGACGAGGAGGGTACAGGCCACGTAGCCACCAAAACGGTCATCAACCTTCTTGGAGTACTGAGGAGACAGGGAGAGGTTGGATGGATAGAGGGGGAACCCCAGAGGAAATATGGAGGCAGGAGTGAGGGGACACCAGTGAATGGGGTGTAGAGGAACTGGGGGAACCTGGGGGACAGGATGGAAGGAAATGGGAGGACCCCAAGGGATGCAGATGAAGGGGGACTGGGGACATCCCAGAGAATGGGGTGCAGGGGGACAGGGGCACCCCCAAAGGATGGCGTAGAGGGGAATGGGGAACCCCAGGGGATGCAAGGAATGGGATGGAGGGGGGGACCCCAGATGGTGGGGAAAAGGGGGACAGGAGCACCCTGGTGCATGGGATGGAGGGGGATGGGGGGGCTCCAGGGATGCAGGAAATGGGATGCAGGGAGGGACCCCCAGGGGATGGGAGGGGACGGGGGGAACCCAGGGGATGGAATGGAGGGGATGAGGTTGAGAAGGTGGAGGGACAATGAAAGCAGCACAGAGAAAACCCCAAGGGATGGAGGAGAGATGGGAGGACAAAGATTCTGATGGGGCCAGGGCAGAGGGGACTTCAAGAGACAGACAGAATGGTGGGTCCAGAACAAAGGGAACAGAGGGCCCCCCAACCTTTTTCTCCAGCTCAGGGGTCTGGAAGGTGAGCAGGAACTTCTTGACGTGGTCCTTGCGGAGCTGGTCGATGCTGCGGGCATCGATGGCCCGGCTCAGGAACTCATCCACCTCGTCCTCTGGGTTGAGGGCCTCCTGGGCACCACGGCTGGGGAATGGGGGGGTCAGCACCCTCCCAGGCTCCCTGCTCTGCCCCAGGGAGGGGCTGGTCATGACCCCCCAGCAGCCTAACATGGGAACACTTACTTGTCCTTGCTGGAGTCATCGATGCCCTGGGAGACACAAGGGAGACAGAGGTGTCAGAGACGTAGATGGGGGTGACCCTCACGAATGACAAGGACATAGGACATCTCCCAGGGTCACACAAGATGGGGAACAAAGTTCCAGGGGTAAATGGGGCAGAGGGGGTCCCTAAGGGTTCTTGGCAAGGACAAGAGGATCTCAGGGGTGTGCAAAGGGAGGAGGGAGGGGTCTAGGGTCTAACACCAGTGAGGATGGGAGACACCTGAGGGTGCCCAGGACTGGTGAGAACAAAGAGGATCTCCAAGGTCTGCTGAGCACCAGGGGCCACGCAGGAACTCCCTGAGGCCTGCGGGCAGCAGCAGGAAGCCACAAGGGCTGCGAGCAGGGCTGGGGAAGCCACCGACAGCCACGGAAGGGCAGCGAGTGGCTGATAGCAGCGTGGTGAGAGTCCCAGTGCCCTCCCCGGGTCTGCTCACCATCTGCCGGAAGGCCTTGGAGTCCTTGGTGCGGGAGAAGGAGCGCTCGGGCACCCAGCGCGGCACCAGCCCCTCGGTGGAGTTGGCACGAGTGCGCTGCAGCTTGGCCAGGATGGCTTTCTCCTCCTTCTGCAGGGGCACACGGCCATGAGGGGGTGACCCCAGCTTTCCCACGCCCCTGCTGTCCCCACATGAGCCCCAACTCACGCGCTTTTGGCTGCAGCCCACAATGAGGAAGGTCTCGATGTTGTGCTCCTTGAGGTAGGCGTTGCGCTCACCCCCGTGGCCCGGCTCCACCTCATAGTCCCCGTTCAGGTACTGCAGCGTTGCCCAGGTGATGTGGATGCGCCTGGGGATGGGGGGATGAAGGTGCTGAGCCCTCCCTGCCCAATGCCTTCACCCCAGACCCCAGCCCAGCCCCCCCATCCCAGCTCACCCAGCTTTGCCACCCGCTTCCATGTGGTTGGCAAGGGTGACATCGTTGGACCAGACATCGAACTGCCACTTGCGCAGCCCCAGGACGCCGCAGTGAACACGCCCGCTGTGGATGCCCACGCGCATGTTCACGTTCACCCCCGTCACCTCACGCACCAGCCTGCGGATGGGACCAGCACTGAGTCACCCCCAGGTGCTCTATGGCCCCCCCAGTTGCCTTGAGGCATCCCCAAGCAACCCTTGGCCTTGCAGCAGGCACCACAGCCCCCCATTGACACCACGGCATCTCCAGACACCTCACAGCACTCCCAGGCACCCCAAGGCCTTTCAGGATTCCCAGGCAACACAGCACCCCAAGGCACCCCAAAGCACCACTGGACTCACAGGCGCCTGAGGCACCATGGCACCCCCAAGCACCCCCTGTGACCCAGACTGGTGAGTACTGGGGATGTCCCAGCACGAGGAATGGGAACCATCCCCTGATCTGTGGCAGCACCTGGGACTTGCCAAAACTGGGGAAATTGCAGCCCCCCCCAAGCTGCAGTGGCACCAGGGACACATCAGTACCAGGCACAGCTCCTCAGGGCTGTGGCAGCATTTGGGACATGCCAGCCCACACTGTGATGGCACTGGGGACACACCAGCACCAGGGCTGGATGTACCCTCCAGATTGTGGTGGCACAGGAGATGTGCCAGCCCATAGGGTGGGCTCAGGTGGAGTCCCCCAAGCTGTGGTGGCACTGGGGATGGGCACAGCCCCTGGCTCTGCCCCACTCACGAGATGGCCTCGATCATGTCAACGCCCATCTCCACACAGCAGTGAGCGTGGTCCCCACGCGCCTCCGGCAGCCCCGACACGCAGTAGTAGCAGTCCCCCAGGATCTTGATGCGCAGGCAGTGGTTCTCCTGAGGGGCACAAACAGGTTAGGAGGGCTCCAGGACCACCCCCCAAAGTCCCCCAGCCCCTCCACTCACCGCAGCCAGCTTGTCAAAGCGGGCAAAGAGCTCGTTGAGCGTCATCACCAGCTCCTGGGCCGTGCACTGCGAGGCCAGGCTGGTGAAGCCCTCGATGTCTGCGAAGAGGATGCTGCCAGGAGGAAGAGCACAGGCTGGGAATGGCCTACACACTACCCCAGACACCCTCCCCTGGCGATGCCTCCCCCAAACCTCGCCTGCACCCCTGTCCCCAAAGTACCTGACGTTGTCATGCTTCTGGATGTAGATCTTGTGGAACATCATGTCCTCCTTCTTGGTGTTGATGTCCTCCTTCATCTCCATGGCCACGTGCTGTGGCAGCACTGAGAGCAGCAGCCGCTCCTGCAGCCAGAGCAGTCCTGTCAGCAGGGCTGGGGTGCTGATGGACCCCCAGCCCAGCACAGGGACCCCCAGGGTCCCCTGTCCCACCTGCTGACGGTTCTCCCGCTGCAGGTGCAGGCGTGCCTGGATGTAGCCACGGGTCTCCTGGAAGGCCTGGCGCTGCGACACCTCAGCAGGGTAGTGGGTGCAGACCCCCACCACGTTGGTGCAGAGGAAGATCAGGGCATTGGCGCTGAGCTGGAGGGGAGGTGGGCTCAGTGTGATCACCTGGGCACCCCCAGCCAGCTCTGCCACCCTCCTCTGCACCACAGAACCTTGGCTTTGGTATGGTGCATGCTGCTGAAAAGGGAGAAGAGGGGGCTGCAAAGAGAGGGGTGGGGGTGTGGGAACATGGGGGCTCAAGGCAGGGGGACATGGGAGTTCTGGGACACAGGGCAGGGAGGATGCAGGGGCATGGAGACGCAGGGGACAGGGTCAGGGGGATGTGTGGCACCAAAGGACATGGGAAAACAGGGCAAGGGGGCTGCAGGGACTTGGGGCTGTGGGAAAACAAGGAACAGGGGATGCAGGGACCTGGGGACACAGGGTGGGGGGGCAAAGGGGACACAGGGTAGGGGCATCACAGGAGGCTGAGGACAGCAGGTAGGGTGGCAGAGGGGACTTGGGGACACAGGAGACATGCATAGGGTGAATGTGGAGGACCTGGAGACCCAGGGCAGCGGGGGATGTGAGGATGTGGGGATGTAGAAAAGCAGAGCAGGGGGGATATGAGGATACAGGAGCCTGAAGCCAGGGGTTACACGGGGGCCGGGAGCATGGGGTCATGGGGACGCCCTCGGGAAGCAGAGGAAGTCAGAAAGCGGAGATGACTGCGGGGGGAGCTGCGGTTTCCCCCCATTCCCATCCCCTGGGACAGGGGCCAGGGCTATTTATAGCACTCCAGCACACTGGGACACTGGGAGCAGAGGCCTCCCATCCCCTCCCCGGCCCCATCGCATCCCCCAGAGCCCCACTGCTCCTGCCCTGAAGGGGTGAACCCTACCCAGGGGGGTGGCCCCTCCCGTGACCCCGCTGGCCTCAGATGTCATTGTGCTCCTCGCCCTGTGCCCCGAGGGGACGGCACGTGGCCCAGGCCCTGGCCAGGCAGGGCGAGGGTGACGGGTGACAAACGGCTCTGCTCAAGGAGGGGGAGCTGCTGGGGCTGGGAACACGCAGCCCTAGGGATGGGGGACCCTATGCAGCCCCAGTGCAAGCAGCACCCCGCTGGGAGCACCCACCACCTCAGAGGAGCAGGACAGGGGACACTGGCAGTGTCCCAGCCCCCTTGGGTGACAGCCACTCCCCTGCCCTGGTGCCCTGGACTTGCATCCTTCCTCGGGGGTTTCCGCCAGCCCTACAACAGGGGCTTTGTGGGTGCCCCTTCCTCCTGGTGCAGCCCACAATGGTGTGTCTGTGCTGGGATGAGGGGCCCCCTGTCCCCCCGAGGCTCTGGCACTGTAAAGACCCCCAGTCCCACCACGAGACCCCAGCATGGGACCTCCCCTCCAGGCCTCCTATCTCCGAGTAGCCAAGAGGCCCCTCCTGCATCTAGAACTTTCCACCAGCAGAAACACCAAGTGCAAAAAAATCCCAAATTTGCAGAGCCAGATTCAGGGACGGCAGGTCCCACCTGCAGGTGAGCAGGAACCCCTGGGCTCAGGCTATCCCAGGTGTGTCCCTACCTGCTTCCAGAGGAAGGGGTCGGCAGCATTGCGGTGCCAGGCGATGGCGAGGTGCAGGGCGGAGAGCAGGACCCCGGCCAGCACGGCCGCCCGCATCCGCACGGGCAGCAGCGTGTAGGTGATGTAGATGAAAAAGACGCTCCACCAAACGCCCTCGGCCGCGCTTCGGGGAGCCACGGCCACCGTCCCCAGCGCCTGTACCCCGGCCAGCAGCCCCAGCACCACGTAGCTCACCACCCACATGTAGTCCTGGGGAAAGGCGCTACGACTGCACAGCACCATGAGGAGCAGGAACAGGGCCGTGGCACCGGCCAGCGCGGCGGCCGCCGGCACATGGGGGGCACCGGGCAGGCAGAGAAAGAGCAGCATCACCCCACAAACCAGCACCAGCACTCCCATCAGCACCGTCAGGCTGCTCTGGTTCATCTGGAAGAAGTAGCGCTGGTACAGCCGCTCCAGTTTGGCCGACTGGAAGCGTTTGGAGCGGAAAACCTGGAGCAGTCGCCGCCAGCACTCGCCGGCCGACGGCCGCCCCCCATGTCCCCCCGCTCCCTTCGGCGCCTTGGCCTCGCCGTCCTCCAAACTCGCGTCCACCGATTTGAGTCCCAGGTCGCCCGCAGGCCCCTTCTTGCCGTAATGATCCTCCTGCCAAGAGCAGCGCAGCCCCCGGGGGGGTCCCGCGCCCCGCTCCATCTCAGGGTCCTGCAGGCAGCTCATGTAGCGGGGGCCACAGAGGCCAGCTCGGGGCCGGGGTCCCTTCTTGCCGTTGCGCTCCCCCCATGCCGTCTTCCGCTCGTCCACCTTGGGCACCAGGATGCCGCTGAACCACGACATGCTGTGGGCACCGAGGAGGGGTCAGCGCTTGGACCCCCACCCTGACACCCAAGGAGGGGCCCTGGTGTCCATGGGGGTGCAAGGAGTGCAGCGTCCTGATGTCCCCACCACCACCCTGGGGGACGCAGAGCCAAAGTCCCAGCTCTCCCACTACCCCCATGGCCCCTGTGGGAACGGCCAGTGCTGTGTTCACGGTGTCCCCGTGTCCCGGTGCTGGGTGCCCGGTGCCAGAATCCTGGTGCACAGCGCTGGGTTCCCGGTGCTGGGTTCCCGTTGTCCCGGTGCCCAGTGTCGTGGTGCCCAGTGCGTGGCCCTGCCGAGGCCGCCCCGAGCCCGCCCTTCCCGGTGCAGCGACCTGCGACAAAGCTGGAACCGACCCGGGCGTCCCGGCCCTGTTTGTCTTGAACGGCGGCCAACGGGCTGTACCGGGCACGGCCGCCCCGGGGCACCGGGAACCAGCCGGGACGTGGCAGCCGGTCCCTGCCCCAGGCGAGCGGCGGTAGAAAACGGCCACCGGGAAGGGCCGGCCCCGGTGGCGGCCGCCGCCTCCCTCCCTCCCTCTCGGCTCCGGGGACGGGAGCCCCGCCGAGCCCGGCCCGTACACCGGACCCACCAGCGCCCTCCGGCCGCCGCACCGGACGTTCCCACGGCACCGGCAGCTCCCGCCGCACCGGTCCCCCTCGAGCACGGCGCAGCCCCCCGGGGCCGCACCGCTCCCGCCGCCCGGGGGCCCGGCCCGGTGTCGCCCCTCCGCCCTGATCCCAGTTCTAGTCCCAGTCTCGATTCCGGTCCCGGTCCCGATCCTCGACGCCGCCGCCGCCCCGATCCACCCCCCTCGCCCCTCCCGCCGCTCCCGGTGCGCCCGGGCGGCCCCGCTCACCTCCGCCTCCGGCGCTGCCGCCCGCGGGGCCCCGCGCCCCTCCACGGCCCCGCCGCCGCCCGCTCCTACACGGCGGCCGCGCCGCGTCCCCGCCGCCCCATCCCGCGCCCAGGCCGGGCCCCCGGTGGCGGTGGCGGCCCCGGTCCCGGTCGCGGCCGCGCAGCCCCGGCCCGCCCCGGCCGGTGCCCGCCCCCCCTC
>WBND01001743.1:16305-34182 GCA_013398595.1 Tychaedon coryphoeus
GGGAGAAGTAAGAGGAGGAGCAGGGAGAGAGAGAGGTAAGAAGATGAGCAGGGAGAGAGCGAGAGAGAGCGAGAGCGATTTCCTGTTTTACAATGTTTTAAAACTTTTTCTACCATGAATATTCTAATTCCCATCAACCAATGAACTACAAAATACAAATTCTGTAACATTTGCATGGAGCCTATAGGAACCATGGTATTAGCATAGTGTTACATTTCAAACTTTGAAAACTACCATTTGTACCCTGGGGGGAGATGAGTCAAAACCTCGCTAGCCCCTAAGGCAGAGGGCATTGTTCAATCACCTGGGAGTAGCCCTAGTGTCGGCTACCCCATTGTCTCATGGTTATTCGGTAACTAAGGTTTGGCATTTCGAAAGTGGCTTTCATTTCCAGCATATCCATGGTTTCTATATTCTCAGAATCTAAGCATTCATGTTTGTAAGATTTTTCAGACTCAATCTGCCCAACAGTTCCCAGAAAGTCTCTTTTCTGAATCCCTCATTTAAAGTTACTCTCTATTGGTTTGAATCCATTCTCCCTTGTGCTCTCTCTGCTTGCCCTTGTACAAAGTCCCTGTCCAGCTTTCGTGTAGGTTGCCGTCAGGTACTGGAAGGCCGCAGTTGGGTCAAGCCTAAGCCGCAGTCTCTTTTGCAGGCTGAAGAAGCCCGGCTGTGCCAGGCTTTCCTTGCAGGAGAGCTGCTGCAGCCCTCGCAGCACCTCAGTGTCCCTGCTGGGCTCCTGCTCCAGCACATTGCTGTCCTTGCCGGCCGTGCAGGGGAGCCCAGCAGAGGCGGACTCGGCCCTGCTGGTGCAGCCCCAGAGGCGTGCAGGAGACAGGGCCCCGACAGCAGCTGCGGGAGCCGGCACTCAGTGACTGGCCGCCCGCTTCGCAGAGAGCCGGGGCCTTTGTGCCTGCCCCTCTCCCCTCGCCTTTCCCCTCCGCTAGCCTGCTCGCTTGGGGGCAATGCAGCCTGTGCCGCCCCTCAGAGCCGGCCCTTCCCGCTGCCCTGGCGGCTCCACGGCGCCATCTTGAGGGCCCCAGGCCGCGGCCTCCCCGTGCTCAGCCAAAGGCCGCAGAACAGCAGATAAAAACAGCCAGGGCAGAGAAAGTGCCCTATGATTCCAAAGCCAGTCTTTGGTCTACAGCATCGGTTTGCTTTCAGAGTCTGGATGAGATGATAAAATCATAGGAAAACAGAAATGAACAAGTTCTGCCTTGGCAGTACTCAAGGCTTTGAGGGACATGGTTTGTGGGGCATACTCGCTCACAGCGACGCACAGAAAGTGTTGAAATGGTAAAAATAGTCAAAACCCTCTAGTAAATGGAAGGAACACCTGAGGAAGTGGCAGCTAGCACCTCAGAAATTCATGGCTTTTGCTCCTGTATCCTAGCTGAGAGCATCCTGGGCAGGGGCAATTCTTCTGACTGCTTCAGCTTGGCCATGGCTAGAAAGGGCAGCGAGCAGATGGATTTAGCTTCTGCTGCCAGCCCCTGAAACCCCAGCTGTCATTTGTGTGCGCTGCAGATTGTGCTTCAGGCTCTGCCCCTGCGCACCTACTCCTCNCAGCTTGGCCATGGCTAGAAAGGGCAGCGAGCAGATGGATTTAGCTTCTGCTGCCAGCCCCTGAAACCCCAGCTGTCATTTGTGTGCGCTGCAGATTGTGCTTCAGGCTCTGCCCCTGCGCACCTACTCCTCGGGCGCTGTTGGCACGCAGGCGCAGCCGTGCTGCAGCAGCTGTCCCGCACACAGGGAGGCACTGGAGCCTCCCCGAGGCCACCAAGGACATGAGCAGGGAACGCAACCCCCATCTGGTGCAGTACCCTGGAGTTATGGGGGACCCTCTGGTCTCTTGGATGGGTGGAAGAATGGGACAAATGGAAGCAAGATGAGACAGGGATCAAAGAGCCCCACGCCAGGCAGCGTTTTCTCCTACCAGAGCTCCTCTGAGTTTAGTGAGCCAGTGAAGCCTGCGGAGTACATGAGACCCAGGAGTGAGGGAAGGGCTGGCTGGGAAGGGTCACATAAAGCCCATGTGGGCATTTCTCTTTCCCAGGGGCTCCTGGGGTGACAAAGAAGAAGGATGTTCCATCTCACAACATCTCCTTTTTTCCTTCAGCAGGAATCACTGCATACAAGAGTTTACTTGATCCCTTTGATGCCAAGGAGCACAAAGAGCTTGAACCTTGCTGGAGTCTAGCCCTGCCTGCCTATCTTGGAGGAGAGGGAAAACATGAAGACTCTGGGGCAGCCTTTGAGCCAAAATGGCATTTTGCTGCTTCTGATTTCCTCCCAGGTTTTGCAGTGGGTTGACAGCTTCATCCCTGCAAGCCTCTCCCTTTTGCAATGCACACGCAGACCTTGCTGGAAGCTCAGGTTTCTTGAAGGAGCTGCTACAGTTGGCAACAGGAGCCGTTGTTGAATTTTTCACGTTGCTTAACCCCCCATCCCAAATGCCACCAAGTGGCTGAGGAAGGACAGAAAAAGATTTCCCTGGAAGAAGGGAGGACAAAAATTTGGAAAAGGATGAAAGAAATGCTCCGGTGATGATGATAATACCAAGAAAAAGAATTATTTTTGACAGCAAGTGAACACTCACCGCCCTCCAGGCCTCCCAGACAGGCAGGCCGAGCAGTGCCATTTCCATGGCATGAGATACTGGTAGCCTGGGGAGAGAAACCAGAAAGCCACGGTCACCTGTTCCCCGTGTCCCAGCATGGTCTGCGTGTGGGCCAGGCTGCTGGCTGTGCTCAGAGCCCAAACCTCCCCACCCATTCTCTCATTTTTAGAGGAGAGCAGCATGGCAGGCCACGCTCCACCTCTTCTGCTTAAGCACGGCACAGCAACCACCTCAGCAGCTGCAAGAGCGAGGTTTTCGTGTGCCCTCCGCCCTCTGCCCCAAACCCTTCTGCCGCCTGTGCTGTGGAACCGGCTACCCACCTCTGGAGACCTGCTGCCAGGAGAGGAGCTGATCCCACACGAGGTCCTCGTCCTTCCTGAAGGGGATGTCCCCGCACACCGTGGCCCCCCAGGGTAGTGCCTGCACTGGAGGAGCTCCATGGACGGTGTCGGCGCTTTCCCACCCGGTCCGGGCACCGGGTGCAATCTTCCTGGAAAAAACAAAGAACAATTGCATGAAAGTCAATTCCAAACAAGACCTAGAAACAAGAAAAAGCACCAAAGATTATCACCGTTTCCCAGGCCTGAGAAGGGTCTGACCACTCCATGCAAGAATGAAACCTCTCCACGGGTGGGGAAGCATCCCACCTTTCCCGCCCATAAGCCCAGCCCTTCCTCAAGGGCCTGCAAAGCAGAGGAGCTGGGGCATGGCTTCAGAACCCGTCCCCCTCTGCCGCTGCCCATCCACATGGATGGATGCTTTTGTCAGGCAAGCTGCCCCACCCCAGCCAGTGGCAGGCGTGCTGGCAGAAGCTCTCAGCAAGGTCAGGAGCTTCCACAACACCCGTCCCCTGTCCCATCAAAAAGCAGGTGGGCGGGCGGCGGAAAGATTAATATTCCCTATTGCCGCTGAGCGGGGAACCTGTGGCGCGTGGCCAGGTCTAGCCCTGCCGTGCCTGGAAGCACGAGCATCCCCCCACTCCTGCGCCGGCTGGGGACTCATCTTGATTTCGTCAGGGTGCAGAGCATGTCCCCCAGCAAGGGGCCGCAACCAAAGCCCATCGGCTTTGCCCCGCCGGCGGCCAGCTTGAGGATGGCGTTCTCTGGCTCCGTGTCGTGCTCCGCAAGAACACGCTAGCTGTGCCTCAGCTTGCGGGGACATTGCGATGCCCTTGAGCTGCAGGGGGATGTTTCCCCTGTTCCAGTCTGGGGCAACTTCACCGCACTCTGCCACCACTTCTCCCACAGGACAGGGAGCCCTGAGCCGCTCCCTCCACAACTCGCCAGGGACCCGTGGAAGCATCTCCTGGGCCGCGCTCTCTGCTCCGTGCCGCGGCCGCAGGGAAATGCTCTGGGGATTTCTTTGAGCGCCACGAGATGTGAGCAACTGGCACTTGCTTGGCTCCTGGATCCTACTGTGCAGAGGGATGGATCTCTGCTGTCTCCTGGGCCACGTGGGGCTTCTGCAGCCAAGAATGCTCTACAAGGTCTTCCAGGCATGGCCTGTCTGCAGGGTCCATGCATAAACACCACCTGATGAGGTGCTGGCACTCTGCAGAGAGAAACCAGAAACCGCTGGTCAGCTCCTGGCCATGCTCTCCCAGATTCCACGGTGCCCACGCCACACTGGGAGTGCTCGGAGCTGCACCCAAATCCTCCTATCCATCTTCCCTTTTGGAGGTGAGCAGCACAGAGGCACAAGTGCTGCCTCCTCCTGCTAAGCCCAGGAGATCAACCTTCTCCCTAGCTGAAAGAGCAGGACACTGATGTGCCAGCTGCCCACTCCCAAACCCGTTCCTGCTCTCGTGCCTTGAAGGCACATACCCACCTTGAGACACCTGGAGCGGGAAGAAGAGCTGGGCCCGGACAATGTCCTCTCTGGTTTTGAAAGGAAGGTGCCCGCACACCAGGTGATAGAGCAGGATGCCCAGGGACCAGATGGTGGCTGGCTGGCCGTGGTAGCAGCCAAAGAGGATCCACTCCGGCAGGTAGAATTCTCGTGTTACTATGGGACACAGACGCAGCTCATCAGGCCGATGCTGCTCCCTCCCTCCCTCCCAGGCAGCTCCACAAGAGCCAGCTCCTGCCCCCGCTGAAGAGCAGCTTGGCCGCAGTCGGCTGAAGGAGGATTCCCCTTCCCTCCCTCCCTCTATCCGTCTTCCCCCTGTGCCAGCAAAGGGGAGAACCTCTGCTGCCCAGCTGGGCCCCGGCTTTGGGCTCACCTGCCATCCAGGTGTAGAAGGTGTCCTGGAGGATCATGCCTCAGCCGAAGTTGATGAGCTTCGCCTCGCCAGTGGCCAGGTCAATGAGGACGTTCTCGGCCTTGATGTCGCGGTGCAGGATGCCGCGGCTGGTGCAGTGCCACACGGCCTGCAGCACCTGGCGGAACAGCCCCCGCGCCACGGGCTCTGGCAGGCACCCACCAGCCTCCAGCAACTGCCACAGGTCCCGGCAGAGCTCCGGACGCTCCATGACCAGCACGAAGCTGTTGGACGGCTCAAACCAGTCCAGGAGCCGCACAACGCCGCGGAAGCCAGGCCACGACATCATCGAGAGCAGCACCAGCTCCAGGGACACAAGGGCGCCGTCCAGCTGCGGGGAGACCGCGATGCCGTCAGTGGGGCCGATGCTGGGCAGCGCCTTCGGCACTCCCTGCCAGCCCCGCCGCAGCTCGCCCCTGCCCGGCCCGGGACACTGCGCAGTCCCCGCTCCCTCCATGCTCCCTCCACACTGCTTCCACGCTCACTCCCCTCTCAGTCCCACCTGCCAGCCACCCTGCCGGGCCTGCCCTTCGCCCCGCCCGGCATGCCCCGCTGGCTGCTCCCACTGGCCCCGCTCACTCACCAGCCACACCAACTCCCAGATGTGAGCCAGGGCCACTCGCTTGATGGCCATCTGCAAGCCAAGGCAAGCGGCGGGCTCAGCTCGCCGCCTGCCACCAGCCGCCTGCCGTCCCCCTCCCCGCTCCGAGCTGGCCCAGTCTCTTACCGGGGCGCCGTCGGCGAGCCGAGTCCTGGCATAAACGCTGCTGCAGCCGCCGCTCCCCAGCAGCTGGCCCTCCCGCTAGAGCTGCTCCCGGGGAGGCTTCTCCGCCCACGCAGACGGCGCGGCGCTCTCGCCATTCTGCCCGGGGCACCCGCCTGCCCCGGGAGCTGCTGCTTCCCGAGTCGCCCCAGGCTTCAGGGGCTCGGGGCCGGCGGCCGAGCTGATGGGCGGCGGGGCTCGCACCGGGGAAGCTGCCGGCGACGGGGCAGGAGCTGGGCGGCAGCGGAGCGGCCACGGCGGAGCCGCGGGTGGGACGTCGTTCGGGGCCGAGGCCGGGCCAGGGCCCGCACCAGGCAGAGCCAAAACACCGTGTTGCTCCAGCACCAGCACCAGCACCAGCACCAGCAGAACGAGGAGCTCTGCCAGGGGCTCTTCAAAAGGCACCGCAGCCAGAACAGACAGTCCCGCAAAGGCGGAACAGCAGAGGGCCCGACCGGGCCGGGCAGAGGCCGGGTAGGGGCCGGCTCGCCCACGGGCACCTTTCAGAGCGCGGCATGAGCCGGGTGGTAGAGGGGGAACACGGAGCAATTTGGTAGGCAGGACACCCTGTGGGCAGGGCCATGGGAGGGATTGGCAGCTGTCACTTGCACTGGCAGTGTCATTTTTCCAAGCAGGCTCCAGGCACAGTTGCGAGGGAAGGCACCAGCAGCTGAATCAGGCCCAGGGAGCAGCAGCAGCAGCAGCACATTGTGGAGACCCTCATCTGCAGCCCCTTTGCTCCCCCATGGCAGCCCAAGATGATTTCACTGCAGGTGAAGGGCTGCAGCAGACTGGAGACTCCTTCAGCCAGGACTTGCTGCAATCTCATTCCTGCAGCTGTGCTGAGAGGATGTTGGCTGCAGCAGGGGTGTCCATGCCGAGGAATGCTGCTCGGCCCAGGGAGGCAGAGTGTGCACAGAAGCTGGATTCAAAGCACTGATTGTGAGCCCCCCGAGCCACTGGCAAGTGCAGCAGCTCTTCTTCATTCCGTGCAAGTGAGAGCCCAGCCTTGGAGCCTGTCCCTGGGAACAAGGAAACACTCTGAGTATGGTTCTGAATTTTCAGGGACAGTCAAAATTAGAATTGTTTTGAGGCTGGTGTTGCCATGTTGGGTTTGGGTGTGTCTGCAGGAAAGAAAGCAGGAATAACCCCCTGCCACAATGAAGGAGAACCTTTGCATGGTCAATTTCCACCCTACAGACACACTGATCATATTGGCCCACTGAATACTGGGGGCATCGAATGAAGAGTGAAAAGCTTCTTTGAAGAGATAGGAAAGATGAGACTTGAAGAAATAATTTTGCTGATGCAGGAAAAGGGATCAGACCCGCTGGTCCCTTGGCTCATGCTCAGTTTGCCAAATCAAGCATGATTGGTTTTAACCACTCTGTTGGAGAGTATTTCAGAAGAACCTGCCCCGTGCTATTTCCATTAAGAACATTTAGAATTGTCAGAAAGCACCAAGATCAGAAATATTTTGAGGCAATCCTGTTTATGCTGGGTTCCAGTGTCTCTGCAATAAAGAAAGCAGGGAATAAACCCCTGAAGCAATGAAGCAGAGCAAAGGTTGAACATTTGGACGGTCAGCTTGTTCCCTAATGATATCGGCCAACTGAATTCAGGGGTCATCTACTGGGGAGTGCAAAGCTTCTTTTACTTCCAACGCCTGGTTGTGTCCCAGCACTTTATTTGTTGTGAAGAGAAATAAACAAAATCCCCATCCAACAAGCTGCAACCCAGAACTGAGTGGGAATTACAGAAATGAAGGCCTTGAAAAGTAGCTTTGGAAAGCATCAACTTCCCAGACAGTGTCAAACCCTCAGGCCTGGCTGGGCCAGGCTCAGGGCTGGCTGCCCTTGGGAAGGGAAGGGAAAGGGATGGAGCTGGGCTAGGGGTTTTGTGGCCATGGAAACAAGAGAACCACGGGTGAGCGAGTCACAAAGGGGCAGCCCCGCGCTGGGGCTGGGAAGGCTGTGGGTGACACGGACACAGCGGCAGGAGACGTGTCTGGCTCTGCCTGTCTGTGCCCACTGCTGGCGACTGGAGTCACCCCACCTTGTTCTAGGGCTGGGGACCAGACTCCTGTTGCTGTCTAGTCCCTGAGTGTTCCCAAATTCAACCCCAGCTACTTCTGCGAGACAGAAGCACGGCTTCAAACATGGATTTTACTGCAAAAGGAAAGGCCACAGAAGGAAAAGGTGAGGATAGAAAGGAGCTGAAAGGCCTGAGCCAAATGGAGAAAATTCCCACCAGCGTTCAGGGAAAATTAGTCCATGGTGTTCAGTGCTGGCCCTGTGTCAGAGTTGGTGGCTGACACTACAGGTGATCCTGCAAGGACGCCCATAGCATCACTACATTCTGTTATTAGTTTACTCTGCTTTCTCCTTTTTGACAGTAGCCAAATCACTCATACTGTCAGCCAGGTCAGGGACTGTGGCCACAGATGACAACAAATTGGACATGGTCAGGAGATGCAAGTCCTGTTTCTTTCTTTGCCATCAATATTGGGTCTCAGTACAGACAAATTTAGTGTTCTTCCTCTGCTTGGTGATTGGGTCCAGCACTGAGGATGATATTACGGTGCTATAAAATCACCAGCAAGGCCTGCCTGCTTGCTGAGAGCTCTTTGTGGTTTGCAGAAAGAGCAGTCACAGCTGTATGGGTCTTTACTGCGCAGCCACAAAAGGCCAACATCAAGAAGAAATCTGTCCTCCCCTCTTAACATTGGAGCTTTCCACCTTCAGACATGATAACTCAATAGTGTTCAGAAGAATTAAACACAGGTTAGATCCATGAAAAATAAAAACAAAGAAATTTTCTCAGGAATTCAAAAGTCCCTCTAGAGCTTCAACCACTGGACATGTATATGGTATGATAAAGGAGGAAGGTCATCTAAGTCACCTGTTCCCTTTTCAGCATGGCTCAGCCTCCCACAGAGGTAAGGTGGGAGCTGGGCTGCTCTCTGGCAGGAGGAAGGGTCTTGTGCCAACCTGGAGAGCCTGTGCACATTGCCAGGGAACAGTTCTGCCCTGCAGCTGCCCCCTGCCATGAGCTGTGCTGCTCCCAGTGCCCCGTGGAGCTGCAGGGCTGCTCAGCTGTGGGGCAGAGAGAGGAGCAGGAAGCTGCATGTGCAGCTGAGCCATTGCTGGAAAGCGCAGGGCTCTAGGCTCCCTCCTGTCCCAGGGAGTTCCCTGGGAGCTCTGTGCAAGTGGGTCAGGCTGTGCCCCTGGCCTGCCTCAAGGGGCTGCTGGCAGGAGCATGTTTCCCTGTGCAGCTATTTAGAAGTTTCCATGAAATGTGTCCCATGCAACATGGAGCTTTAGGTGCTTTCAGTTTGCATTATTTTATGTTATATTTTGTGTCTCCACTTTGCAGGCCTGACTGGCTACCCTCTTGCTAAGAGGTTTTCCCTGGCAAATCCCTCTATGCTCCTTCCCTCCAAGCCCTTGCCTCCCATCCAGAAGAGCTCTCCTCCTACCAAGCCATACAAGATGTGCACCGGAGAGCAAGAGAATGGGAAAAAGGGCAATGGCTGGGATGATGACGTAAGAAATAACAGTGAGCTCTATTCAGAGGGAAAAGGACATAAGGTAAGGAGACCAAGCTAAGTCATCTGCAGTAGATTTTCAGTTTATTCCCTGTAGGCAGAGCTCAGAGATCTTTTCCTGTGGTGTGAGCCCAGGGAAGCAGCTGAGCCAAGGAAAAGCTCAGCTGGACACTGCACTTCAGGCTGTCTTTGTGATGGGGATGTAGTGCAGACTTCACATCCTCAGCATGTACCAATAGCAGGAGAAGTCCTTCAATGGTTTCTGGGCTCTGTCATGGCTCCTGCTCTGCCTTATTGCTGAAAAAGCCCCAACAAGCAGTCAGAGCAGCTCAAGTTGTCCAATTTGGCCAAGCAATACTCCTACATTTAGTAACCTACGGGTATCTGTGAACCATGTCTATATCTTAGTGGTGTTTTCTGTCAACTCTATCTGCTTGGAGGGAAAAAGGTGTTTGCTGGAGCAGGCAGTTCTGCAAAGTCAGTTCCAGGTTGCCTCAGCTTCTGAGTTGTACAGCCACGGCCTTCTGCACAGTTGTCTCTGATGCCATTTCCAGATTTCATCAGCTTCTGGGCAGCTGTGTGCTCTGGCATGGCTTTGTCCAGAGGGAAGGGATGGCAGGTGGCCATGGGGAGAGCAGCCCAGAGCCCAGCCACACGATTGCCTTTGCAGCAGGCCAGCACCTGCAGTTGTTTTGGGTTTGCCATGGGGTGCAGGAGGAGGCAGATGAACAACAGCTTTGGTAGACAGAATGTCCAGTCAAGGGCTTGTGTACTTGATGTCAGCCTTGATGAGAAAGGGCCCAATGTATCCCTGACAGGACCTGATCCTTTCACTGGAGTTTGAACAGGTCCTGATTTGGCTCTTTAGCTGTGCCAGAAATGATGGGATAGTAAGGAAGGGTGTGCATCTGCCCCCAGTGCCTCCACTCTCCTTCCTGGCCATGGCATGGGGGCCCTGGAGAAACCTGGGCTGGCAGAGACCTTCCAGAGAGCAGCAGGGCAGGGAGCTCTGCTGAACTTCCTGGATGCCCGTGAGCCTGAGGTAATGGAGGTGTGGGAGCTGGAGAGCACCGAGCATCCCGAGAGCTCAGCAGCTTCTGGGCTGAAAGGCTGCTGGGAAACTGTGAGAGGGAAGGGCAGCAGCAGAAGAAATGAGGGGATTGAGAAAAGCAGGTTTTGATGTCCTGCAGAATGGCTTTGTGGGGACGTGGCTGGAGATCAGCAGTGGCTGTGAGGTGCCTAAGGGACAGGAAGAGAACAGTGATCTAAACCCATTCCCATACCATCCAAAAGGCCAGTGGAGGCAGTGGCACCCCTGAACATACTGATGCCAAACATGTGGATTCCAGCTGGGAATGTAGCCATCCTTCCAGAACTGTTAGCATGAGGGGAGAGGTGCCAAATCTAGGACATGGGCTCTCCCTCACCACTTCCCTTTCCATTCCCCATCCTGGGCCAAGCTGCTCCATCAGTTTGACTTGTTTTTTCCTGCTAGGTACCAGTTCAATGCGTGGCTAAATATCCTGAGTCATGAACGGGGGCAAGGCTGGATGCTTCATCCGAGCATTTTGTTCCACTCTTTCCAGGCATCCTTGCTGTATTCCAGTGGTGGGGATGTGAAGAAGGGGTCATTGGGACCGCCTCTGATCCCCCCTATCCACAAGACAATCCATCCCTGTGTTGGCAGTGCTGCAGGGTTTCTGCACAGCTCTCTGCAGCTGGATGTCCAAGAGTCCCAGAAGATGAGGTAAACCAAGGTGTCTGCTGCTCCACTGTGCTGTTCAGCTCTCTCTTCCTGCCTCGTGAGGTTCTTTTGCACAGTCAGCTGTCCCATGTATTTAGGCAAACCTCTGTGTATTCATCATTTTGCCCATCTCTGATGATGCAGCCCACACCATCTGTGCCAAGAGCAGAGGTGGTGGTGGGGAAGAGGAGGCAGGGCTTAGAAGCATCTCAAGGTGGGTCCTCTGCTGGGTTTGGCTATTGATTCCCTCTGTAATGTTTGTGGTTTCACTTGGGAACTGTATTGCATGGGTCTGGATCCTGAAGATCATTGAATATTGTGATCCTTGACTGCAAATTTCAGCACCCACTAGAATATGTTTGGACAAATATTGGCTACTGGGGAAGTGTCTGCAAATTCCAGGGCTGCTTCTTTTAATGAGTGTTGCTGTTTATGTGCAGTACTTAATTTTTTTTGTACCAGAAGTATAAAAAACCTACTAAACCCAACCCAAAACTGAGTGGGAGTTGCAGAAACAACACTAGCCATGAAAGCTACCTTTGGAAAGCAATTACTTCCTGGGTGTAATTGTCAAATTCCTGAGACCACTGTGAGTTGCCAACTGTTTGGAATGAAAGGGATCCCAAAGTAAATTTCAGGAGTAACTTCGCTGAGCTTTGGCCTCAGCCTCCACTGTGAAATGAGGTCCCAGATAAGTTTTGGGGTATAGATGTTTAACCTGATCAATGTTTAATATTTAGGTCTGGGCTAAAAAACCAAGAGGGCTAGGCGCTAGAGTACCTCATGGAAAGATATTAGCTTGGATATGTGTGAGAAAATGTAGCTGTCAAGCTTATCCGAGTGATAACAATACAGAAGGAGTCACAGAAGTATCATTCCAATTGAAAAGCTTAGGTGGGGCTTTTCAAGTGCAATCTGAATATCCTTGTGTAGTGGGTCTAGTGCTGGCTAAATGCCAGCACACCCACTGGAATATATTTATGCATGTTTCTTTTGTGAGATAAGCAACTAGGAGAAGGAGGGTAAAAAAGGCACAAAATTTAACGTGTGCAAAGAAAAGCTTTATTAACAGAAAACAGGTAAGAAAAATCAGAATAAACCTCCAGAACACTTCTTCTGCCCTCTACCTTCTTTTGTTTCCCACTAACAATGTGCAGAGACAAATCAGTCAGTTTACCAGCTCTAAAACAGTGTTTCTCCAGTTCACTCAGGGAGAGGAGTTTCTCTTGCCATGCTATGGATACTTCTCCACAAGAAACATATCTCCACTGGCTTTAATGTCACAGTGAATCAGGCGCCTGGGAAAGGAAAATGTGCTCCCAGTGTGAAAAGTCACTCTCACACCTCACAGCTATCCCACAGCTGCTTTCATGGGCCATGTCAGCTTACTGGGGTGCTATTTTAAGGATGAGCTGTTCTAGTATAAAACAAAAGTTCTCTTCATCCATCTCTGGGAAGAGAGGATTTTCTACTGCTATCACTGGGGCAAGGTTTCTCATCGATCTCTATTCAAATTTCTCTTTGAATCAAAATTGCTTCAACATCTGCTCACTTCAGCACTGCTTCCTCTGTTCATGGCTGTGGTTAGAATGCTGCATCCCCGCAATGTATTTTCATGAGTTACAGGGAAAAAAGGGTTTGATGTATCAATTATATCTTCTCTATAGCCTTACAAGAGGATTTCAGCCTCAGATTGAGGCATCTCCTCAAATCCCCCCATCTAGAATTTTACTCGCTCTTCACTGACTTCAGTGTCCATGTTGCTGTCTCTAAGTGTCATCACCTTTCCTTTTTCCGATTCGGGAGACAAAGGGTGTTCCCAGGTTTGTTTGTTCTCAAGCTTTATGAACTGAAACAGTTCTATAGAGTCCTGCAACGCTGAAAGGTTGATGCCATCCGGCTCTGCGTGGCAGAGATCGCTGCCGTGCCTCTCGCTGCTGCTCACCTGGTTCCCTCGGCACCGCGCAAAGCTGCGCTGGCTGCCGGTGCCACCCTGCACCTTTCCTTCACGTGGGGCGTGGAAAAACAAGAAAAGCCGCTGCTGCCGCTTTGTCCTTCTGTTCTCTGCATGGCTGCTAAAAGAACTAAACAAGCCAAGTTCATTACGAGCCCTGCCGAGACAGCCCTCGCCATGCAGTCCTGGCCACGGGGATGGTGGTGGCCACTCCCAGCCCAGGCCACTCCTGGCCTGGGGGCCGTGCCCAGCACAGGCCACGGGGCCACTCCCAGCTCTGGTCCCGGAGGGAGCAAAGTTCATTTGCGAGCCCTGCTGAGAAAGCCCCGGCTGCGCCGACTCCGGCCGAGCAGCCCTTGCAGCTCTGGTCACCCGCAGGGCCTGGGCAGTGCCGGTGGCCTGGGCAGTGCCGGTGGCCTGGCCCCACGGTGGCAGAAATCTCAGCCGAGCCATGCTCTGACCTGGCCGCGCAGCCGTGTGGGGACCGGCCAGTTACCTCCTCAGAGCGCCAGAAGCCAAGAGGATTTCTGGGGCTTCCTTCATTTTTAAATGCGCTTTTCCATAGGGGCGTGATTAGCTCCTTCAAGTAGTCTGACCAGATATCAATTCCCAAATTTAGCCAGCTCAATGGCCCTTCCAAACTATTATAAATGTATGACATATTGTTGGCTCTTTGCAAGTATTGGGATAAATGCTATATGTATAATGTTAAAATAGCATTTCTATATGGATATAGTCTTTGTTAATAGTAAAACTTAGACATCAGTTTTTAAGAGATAGTATGCTTAAACTACCTGCCTAGTCAAGATAACAGCCCGTGAACAGGTAATGGGGACCCTGCAGCTGACACAACAGTTATCAACACTCAACCGACTGCAAAAGGCCTGAACCACCACCCAAATTAAAAACGATAAAGGGAAAATAAAACCACAAGCCAAAACACACGCATGCTCTAAAGAGGCAGACCCAAGGAGTGGCTGTGCTAAACAGTTCCCAGAACCAGTTGACTATGCATGAAAGTCTATGAATATGTAACAAATAGATAGATTGTAAACCCTATTTAAAAGGGTGTTGCCGAAGCAGCGGTGTGCTCTTGGCAGCATGCCAGGCACCCAGCCATTTTAACACTTTGCTTTATGTTTTGTCTCCTATTGTCTTTTTATTAAACCTTTTAATTCTCCCAAGACAGTGAACCATGTTTTTCACACAAACCAGTCAGTTCATTGCCTCTGGCAGGCCCTAACAGGGAATCACCCCCCACCCCCGACTGAAAACCAGACTTTTATTGAAACACTACACCTTTCTTAGCAGGTGCAAAAAGTCTGTCTCTACTTAGAAGACCAAGGAGATGGAATATCCTCCTCAGGACACAGCAGTGCTCTGACCACATATAGCACCAGACTGGCACCAGTGTAAGGCACGAGCAGGCAAAGCCAAACTTTGGCAGCAGTACCAAAGCAGCTGCCCTCCATACAGACTCGTGTCTCAGCTTAGCAGCTCTTGCTGCTTCAGAGAGGCTGTAGGAACCACTTGGCTCCAAAAGGAGAGACAGCAGGATTGGGCAGTTATGGTGCAAGTTGAAGAATGATTGCTGTGTTTCAGCTGCAGCTTGGCCAGCTCTGTCTAACTGCAGCAACTGAAAGCTTTCGGGCAATTAATCAGCTTTGAGTCTTGCTGGGTTGATGTGTTGCATATCTTCCTTCATCAGAATGACCAAGCTAGGAAGATCTGCCTCCTTTCATGCTACACCTCTTCGCTCCCTTCGCTTTCTGCCTCCTCATATGTTCTTTTGTCCTCCATTTTCTCAAGGCCAAGATCCAGCAGCAGAAGCAGAGAGAGCTCTGAACATGCAGGTAGGTACAAGGGCATGTCTGTCCCAAAATGACCATTGGAATCTTGACTCAGAGGTGACTTTTGGAAAGTTTAGTTAAAAATCATTCTTTCGAAAATTTTCTGTATATTTTTTTTGATGCCTTGATGTGCTCAGTGGACACCTCCCAGAGCCCAGTCACTGGGAGTGTGCTCCAGTGGTGCAGTGAGAATTCCTCCAGTGTGAAGTGTTGAGTGGCAAGAGCTGGAGTGGGACCTTGAGTCCCTGGAAATGCAGGGCAGGAAAAGGAAACATTCCTCTCCATCCTGCACACACCTTTTATCTCCATGCAGCCTTTCTAGTGTTGCAACTAGTAGAGAAAAAAAGGCATTTAGCAAGAAATGAGAAATGTTCCAAATCCTTCCTCCTGTCCTTGTAAGAGAAAATCTTTCCTTGGGGCAGTTTCTGAGCTGGACCCTTTGATATTTGAAGGAGGCTTATGGGTACTGACTGGTTTTGCACAAGGAGAAGCAGGGAAACCTCCTGTGATAAAAAGTCCTTTTTGAATTTTCCCGTTAAGGAGGAGACTTCCAAATGGATGCAGTCTATGCAGGATCTGAGTTTGTCATGCTCTGACAGCACAAACCCAAAGCCACCTACAGCAGGTTCATGATGACAAATCTCTTGCCCGACTCTCTCTGTCTGGGTCAGTGTTGCAGGCAGAGGCTGGGGGAGGAGATGCCTTCTGCCTTGTCCCCTGTCCCTGCCTTGCCTGATCCCTGACAAGTAGAATTGTGCCAGACAAAATGCGGTCTCTGGTGCATCTGTGTCAGCCAATGCTTTCAAGTTGAAAGCCTCAGTGAAAATCGGTTGTTGTTCCATTACCATCACTGGTCATGAACTGATAGGAGTGATGAGACTTGAAGAAATAATTTTGCTGATGCAGAAAAAGGGATCACATCCACTGGTCCCTTTGCTTAGGGTTATTTCTGCCAAATCCTGGATACAGCCCCTTTGGAATGACTCCTTAATGCTGATATGCAGGTGGATGGCTTAATGCGGCTGGGGAGAAGTATTGCTCAGTAAGTAAAGTGACATTTTGTCTGGACTCGTTCTCAACTAGAAATGCCCCTTCTCACTAGACTTTGCCTGTCTCTCTTTCATTACTGACCAGAACATTCTACAGGAAAAAAGTATCCAGTTTTAAGACTGTTTTTCCCGTCTTACTGCTTGGCTAACCTATGATTTTATGCTGTGTGAAGCCATGTAAAGAATGATTAGTTGTCTTATTTCTAACAGCCCTGTTGAAGTATATCTCAGAATGACCTGCCCTCTGCTATTTCCATTAATCAAAATTTCATTTGTCAGTATCAGGCATGATCAGAAATGTTTTGAGGCAGATCATGTTTTTGTTAGTTTTAGGTGTTTCTGCAGGAAAGAAGGCAGGGAATAAACCCCTCAGAGTGAAGTAAAGCAAAAGTGAAACTTGTGGATGACCACTTTATTCCCTTCAGTTAGAGGCTTGCAGATTACTGGGGATATGTAATGGGGAAAGAAAAGCTTTTTTTTTTGTGTGTGTATAACCCATGGTGCCAGTGTTTGTGTACCACTCTTCCTTTGTTGTAAAGAGAAATAAACAAAATCCCAAAAATGAAACACCCAAGTTAGAACTGAGTGGGAGTTACAGAAATAATGGCTTTGAAAATGACTTTTGAAAACAAATACTTGCTAGACAATGTAAAATTCTAGAGACCACTGTGAGTTTCCAACTCTTTGGAAGGAAAAGGATCCTGTACTAGTGGAGAGGCAATGGGCAACACATCAAGTCATAGAACCTTTGTCTCCTGTCTTGCCAGCTCCACATTGTTCAGAGAAATTCAGCTGATGCTAGTTTCATGAAAAATAAAAAACAACCAATCTTTTCACTAACTGAAATATGCATTGAATTCCCCACCCATTAGCTGGATTGATTGTACAGGCGTGAGTTCAATTAACTCACTTCTTCTCTTGTACCTGATCTACAGCTTCTTCTGAGTCTACAGCACAAACCCAGAGGATGAAGGGAAAGAGCCCTTGGTGTGTGATAGGGCCTGGGATGCTTCTGTTCCCAAGGAAACTGGCTGAATTGTTCAGCATGGAGACCTATGTGCAGAACGCTGGCCTTGGGAATGGAGGTCTGGGCTCACAGCCGGCTCAGGGGGCCTTGGCCCAGGAGCTGCGGCAGGGGCAGCTAAGCAGCACTGCCCCCAGGGTCACTGCCAGGGAGGAGGACAAGGGGAAGGGCCAGCACAGCTCAGCCTCACACGGAGGTAAGGTAGGAGCTGGGCCACTCTCTGGCAGGAGGAAGGGTCTTGTGCCAACCTGGAGAGCCTGTGCACATTGCCAGGGAACAGTTCTGCCCTGCAGCTGCCCCCTGCCATGAGCTGTGCTGCTCCCAGTGCCCCGTGGAGCTACAGGGCTGCTCAGCTGTGGGGCAGGGAGAGGAGCAGGAGGCTGCATGTGCAGCTGAGCCATTGCTGGAAAGCACAGGGCTCTGGGCTCCCTGCTGTCCCAGGGCAGCCCAGAGGCCAGGCTGTTCCCTGGGAGCTCTGTGCAGGTGGGTCAGGCTGTGCCCCTGGCCTGCCTCAAGGGGCTGCTGGCAGGAGCACGTTTCCCTCTGCAGCTATTTAGAAGTTTCCATGAAATGTGTCCCATGCAACATGGAGCTTTAGGTGCTTTAGGTTTGCATTGCAGCCTCTGTTAGGTTTTGGGTGTCCATTTTGCAGATCTGACTGACTGCAGTGTTCCCAAGGAGGTTACCCTGGGTCAGTAGTTTCCCTGCCAACTTCCCAGATGCACTTATTTTCCAAGGTTTTGCCTTCTTTCCAGAACTGCCCTCCTTCCTCAAAGCTTGTATCTGACTCTCCTTTCTTACTAAGCTGAGCATTCTGCAAAGGCAAAAAATATTGGATTAAAACATTGGTTTATTCTACTTTGCTGCCACCTGTTTTTAACCTCTGTGAAGTTTAAAAGGTGTTGTATAGAATGATTAGTTTTCTGAATTTTAACACCTATGTTGGAGAGTATTTCAGAATGTGTTACATTGTTCTACTTGCATTAAGAAAATCAGCCTTTAGTTGTGCTGGCCCAAAAGTGGCCCAAGCTCATACAGTTTAGAATGAAAATCCTTGGGGAAAACT
>WBND01001745.1:0-12373 GCA_013398595.1 Tychaedon coryphoeus
GCGGAGGAAAAGGATGAACCCCGGCCCTGGAGCGGCTCCCGGCGTGTCCCGGGATGGCTCCGGCCCCGTGCCCGCCCCGGGACAGGTTTTCCCGGGAGGTTTCCCGGCGCTGTCCCGGTACCGGCAGGGGCGGGGGGAGCCCGATCCGGTCCCGGCGCTGCCCCCGGCGCTGCCCCCGGCGCTCTCCGGGGCTCCGGCTCGTTTCGATTTCGTTTTTCGCGAGGATCGGGGACGGGAGTGAGCGCTGCGGACACGGCGGCAGCGCCGGGCTCCGGCTCCAGCGGCCATGCAGGTAGGAGCGCCCGGCCGGGCCCTCGTCCTCCCTTCCCCCGGCCCCATCGGGATTTCTCCTCCTCTCTTAGGGCTGGAAGTTCATGTCCTGGGGAGTGACCCCATACCCCACCTTCAAACGGCCTCACAAAGCCCGGAGCAGCCGGGAGCCTCTGTTCCCCACATTTGGTTCTGAGCAAAAAGCTGCTCTCACACATCTGGGGGTTCCTTATCCTTCTCATCCCCCTTTTTCCCACATTCCCACTCGAACACCACCAAGGACGGTATTTCCTCTTGAAGCAAAGAAAAGCCATCTCAGGAAAGTCTGAAAGCAGCTAAGCAGGGATAAAAGCAAGAACATAAAATTAGTATAACATAATAAAAATTCAGGATATATCTCAAGGCCTAGAAATCTTTAGGAGCAAGAAAAATGCCAGATTTGTTCTGATTTGTAAGTCACGCCGATGGGAGAAAATTAAAATAACTTTTAGATAGTTCTAGACAAAATACACTGCTAATTTCTTTCACTTTTATTTTCCCCATAGCTTATTTCTTAGAGCGAATCTGAAAGCCAGTTTGCATTGCTGCCAAGTCTGCTCAGAGTTTATTCAGGAGCTTCACTGTTCTCCCCATGCAGTATCATGTAGCTGTCTGCTTTGCTAAATCCAGCCCAGTGACAGCCAATGACCACCAAATTGTCCTTCTGCTGAAAAAAACCCCTCACCAGGCTGCTGCCTTCCTCCTGCTGTAACTCCCAGGGAAGCATTCTTCCCTGGAGTGATACACTGTACTGCTCCTGTCTCCTGTTCTCCTGAATTTGGGAGCTTCAGCTTTGAATTTGTGTCTAACTCCCATCTCCTCACCCCTCATTTTCAGAGGGCTGAATTTTGCCTGCTCACACACAGTCGATGGGTGGCTGCTCTAAATCACCTGTAAAAGCCTGCCTGAGCCTGAAGTGCTCAGAGTTGGTAACTGCTTCAGAAAATACCATTTGACAGCAAAATTGTTAATTTTCCAGTGAGTGAAGCTGAGAAATGGCTGGGATTCACATTAATAGGTTTTTAAGGGGAAACATTATCTGCTTGGCTGCCAGTAATATTTCAAGATCTAGATGTGGCTGGAAGCAGGATCTGAGCTCCCTTCTGGCTCACATGGCCGGGCAGAGGAGGAAAAGTAATTCTTGAGGGGCCAGAATTCCATGGACAGTGAGCAGGAGGAGCTTGCATCTCCCTAAACCACAGGATGGCCATTTCCACTTAAGCCCAAATGGATAGAGAGATCTCTCTCCATATGGTGTTTTCGAGACAAAATCAAAGCACTATTGCCAGCTTTATTTTCACAGCTCTAAAGAACTGAAGTGCTCTCCTCAAACCTTGAGCATCCATCGAGCATCAGAGGATCCTGCAGGAGCAGGGAGCCAGCAGAGGCACTGCAGGCTCTGCCAGTCTTAGCTCCATCTTCTCCTTCCCTGCAGCCATGGGGAGTAGGGATGGGTAATCCCCATCCAGAGCCTGAGTGAGGGCAGGTTCCTCTGCTAAACTGGAGAAAGAGAAGGAGCTCTGGCTACTAATGCTGGCTTGGGAGTCATTCTGGGGCTGGGATGAGGAAAAGTGTGAGGAAGAGCTGCAGACATCATATCACTTCACATCACTGCTAGGAGAAACCATTTAGGAAATACTGGAGCAGGTGGAGGCATCTCCAAAGCAAAGGCAGGACCAGAGCTGGGAATTTCCCCCCACTGAGGTATCTGATCTCTTCCCCAGGGCAAAGTGGCCATCAGCTCTTCCAGCCCCGTGGTGGCAGTGCCATCCCCACCCCCGTCCCAGGCCAGACCCTCACCCGTCAGCTCTGGGGAGATCTTCAGGCTTCCAGGGAGGCTGAGTGAGTAGAGGTTAAGCAAATCAATGCTGCTCAAAAAGGAATTCCCATGGGGTGGGACAGAGGGGGCACAGCCATGGTGTCCCACCCAGGGACCATTCCCTGCTGGTGAGGGGGACAAGGCTTCACCAGGGTTCATCTTCTCTCTCTGTGGTGTTTTTGACCTGAGAGCTCTTCATACAGAGGGGAAGCTTGGTGATGGAGAAGAAGCCCCACCCTGCCACTCAGCAGTTTTAGGATGGAGACAGAGTTGTCTCAGAGGCTGCTCCTGTTTCAGGAATCCAGCCCTCGCTGTGGAGCAGGGATGACGTGAGGCACTGGCTGCGATGGGCTGAGGAGGAATATTCCCTGCGGGCCGCTGACGAGAGCAGGTTCGAAATGAACGGCAAAGCCCTGTGCATCCTCACCAAGGATGACTTCAGACACCGAGCTCCCAGCTCAGGTCAGAGCCAGGGGTTTGTGAGCATCGCCCCAGCACGAGGTGTGCTCTGCTGAGGGGCTCCATGGCTCCCAGCAGATCAGGTCCTGTGCTGGAGATGGGGACAACTCCTCCTTTCTCTGGTCCATCTGGACTGCAAATCCTTTGGGAAGGGGAATAACCCCATGCTGTGCAGTTCAGGATCTCAGCAGCATTACCTAAGGGGGACCATGATGCAAAATGTTCTGAGCAGAGTTTCCTTCCCTGCAGGGGATGTGCTTTATGAAATATTCCAGTTCATTAAGACTCAGAGAAGAGCTCTGGTGTGCAGCCCCTTGCTGAACTCACCCTTCAGGAAAGCCAGGAGCACGGAGGAAGGTAGGATGGCAGGAAAATACCCTGGGAGAATGGCAGTGTCCAGCAGGGGAACCTGCCTGCAGCCCCAGTGGGTTGCACACACCTGGGGCTTGGACCTCAGCCTGTTGAAACCATCCCCCACCACCTGAGACAGGCAACCAGGCCCAGCAAAGTCCAGGTCATCTGGGAGTTTGTAGTGATGCAGCAGGTCAGAACCAGTGCTAGGCAGCACCAGGGGGTCCATGGCAAACTGGCAGGGCTGTGACTTCCCAAAGAAGTTTGCCTGCAGATTGAGATTTGGATCAGGGAGGCTCAAAGCCAGGCAGAGGCACAGCCCTGCTGGAGACTAGTCCTGCAACATAGCTGGGAAAGGGCTCAGGAACCAGGGCTGAGCTTAAGCAGAGCTTCTGGATCAGTGGGTGGGGTGGGCAGAGGGCCCAGGTGAGGTTGGTGGGGGCCAGTGAGGCTTCTCCGTGCCCTTGGGGGGCCCAGGTAGGAGTTAGGGTGGGGTTGGATTGGTGTCAGAGGCTGGATGTGTGTGGAGGTGGATCTGGGAGCACTTTCCTGGGTTCTTCTGCTGCTTCATGTGCAAGGTAATTAACATATTAAGTCCCCACAATTTACCAGGGGTGCCTGTGCTCTGGGGCATTTTCCTCTTCCAGTTTTCCTTCTGTATCTGATCCTTCCCCTACCTGGCATCTCCTTTAACCTCCATGGACTTCCTGCTGCTCCAGCCTTAGGAAAATCCCAGGCTCTTCTCAGCACCCTCCTCCTCTGCTGGGCTGGTCTCAGGCTGATCACCACCCTGGGCTGTCCCTCCCCTCCTGTTTCAGGGCTTTGCAAGGTCTGGGACCTGCCCTAGTGAACAACAGGGTGCTTATTATGGGTTTTTTGCAGGTGCAGACTGCAGTGCTGAGGCTGCCCCAGTTGTTTCCTCGTGGCTGGGCTGTGCAGAGCAGCCCCTGTTCCACAGGCACACGCAGCCACTGAACCTCTCCCAGCACAGCTCAGAGAGTAGCTGCAGGCCAGGTGCCATCTGCTCTGTTCCTGCCACCCTGTCGGCCCCAGTGGATGGGAAAATTGCAGGTAATTATGAATTTATAGCCTTGTTCCTCGGGGAAATGAGATGGTGCTTTGTCCTGCCTGCCCATCTGTCTCCCTTCCCCTCATTCAGTGCTTTTCCACCTCAGTTTCCCTCCCTGAAAAATTGTAATTGCTCCGAGATCTCACAGTAGAAGCGCCGTGCGTGAGCTCTGGGCTCCTCTCACATTTCCTGTCGCTGCTAAACGTGCAGTCCTGCTGCTGAGCCAGCCTGGCTGGAGCACAGGGGGCTCTGTGACACCAATCCCCGTGCTCAGACTGCAGGCTGCTCTGGCAGTACGTGTTCCAGCTGCTGGCCGACCGCCGCTACGAGCCCTACATCAGGTGGGAGGACAGGGAAGCCAAAGTGTTCCGTGTGGTCAACCCAAACGGGCTCGCCCAGCTCTGGGGCAACCACAAGGTAAATGCAGCTGAGGGTGAATTTGTCATCCCTGAGAGTGAATTTGTCACCCCTGGGTTTCTGCATGTCGCTTTCATGACCTGTTCCCCAGAGCTGCTGGCCCAGGGGCTGGGGAGGGGGACACAGGGGTGCAGGGGCACTGAGAGATGCCAGCCTGGTGGTTAAAGAGAAACTTTCTCATCCCTTGGAAAGCAGACCATGAAGCTGGGTTAGGGGCCCCAAACCACCTCAAATGTCCCAGGTGTGGCCCTGCTGTGCACAGACCCAAACCAAGTGGTTGCTCACTTTTGCTCAACACCTCACAATTCTCTTCTCCTTCCAGAACCGGATGAACATGACCTATGAGAAGATGTCACGAGCACTCAGACACTACTACAAACTCAACATCATCAAAAAGGAGCCAGGGCAGAAGCTGTTGTTCAGGTGAGGTGAAGCAGAACAGAGAAATGAGCGTGCATGGATGGGGCATGGAAAGGTGAGCTCCAGATGTTGGCAGCTGCTGCATGCAGCAACATCCTGCCCTGCTCATAGCCCAGTGGGTTTGTGTCCAGCCTCTGTCCTGGGCCTGCTGGGACCTCAGGGCTTCCTGGGATCCTCAGCAAAGCCCAAGGATGGCAAATCCCCCCTGAGCTCCAGAGCTCAGCTGATCACAGAATCATGGAAGGGTTTGGGCTGGAAAAAGCTCATCCCATTCCACCCCCTGCCATGGACAGGGACACCTGCTGCTATCCCAGGTTGCTCCAAGCTCTGTCCAACCTGGCCTTGTTCAGGCCAGCATTTACAGCCTGGTTTGGAGCTGGGTTTGGTTGTGCCCTTAAAATCATCACAGAAACATATTTCAGGTTTTTGAAGACTCCTGGGGAGGCTGTCCATGAGAAATCCAGCAGGCTGGAGCAGCTGGAGAATGACCATGAGGATTTGAAGGAAGACCCACAGGAGGTTTCACCATAGTAAATCTTTGGAGGTTTCACTTCAGTGCATCACAGAGAGCCTTGTGCTTTGCCTCTCCTGGACACAAGCCACAGAGCTGGCCTGGATTCCAAACCTGCTGTGAGCCAAAGCTGGGACATCTCTGGGGGCCATTAACAAAACACACCCAGAAGGTGTCCCCAGCCCCAAAACCACAGGTGGATCTGTGGGCTTGTTTCTGCTGGTTCCTCTCCTGCCCTTTGGGAGGGAATGTGACATTTTTGCTCTGAAATTTTGATGCTTGTCTTTAAGGTTGAAACCTGTGGAAAAGATCCCTCTGTTCTTCCAGTGAGATGTGCAGAGCTGAGCAGAGCTGAGCTGAGCTGAGCTGAGCTGAGCAGCTGCTGCTCTGCTCTGGCAGCCAGGGCTGTCCCCAGCTGTGAGTCCTGCTCTGAACCTGAGCCATCTCCCCAGCTTCAACACGGACTGGAACTGCAAATATGGTGCATGCTGGAATCCCAGTGTTTCCTGTGAGTTTACTCCTGGGATTAAGGTTAGGAGTGAGCTGCAATACCTGCCTGCTTTAGGCCTGGCACAAGCTCCAGGCTCCTTGGTTGCCCATAGCTGGTATTCACTTTAACTCCTTTCCCTCCAGGTAAATTTTTTTTTGTAATCACTTTTGTGATTAAATAATGTGAAAAAAAACAAAGCTAGTAACAAATATGACCCCACCCATGGTCAGATATGTGATTATTTGCTTTGAGTTTGAAGCAGGAGTGCCTGAAGTGAACAGAGTGTCTGCGTGTGTGTGTGTGAAAATAGAAAGTACCCACTACTATTTTCACTTTGCTTTCCACAGAAGAAATAAAATGCTGTGATTGTAAGGCTGAAAATCTCACTTCTTGCTGTTTGAATCTGAAATTGGGAAATCCAAGCTTTCCTCATTTAAAGCCAGCTCCTGTGGGCACCCAGATCTCGTCCCCATCTTTTGGCAGCTCCTAAGCCAGAGGTCACCAGTCTGAGGTGCTCAGCAGCTGCTGGCTGAGCACAGCACAAACACGTGGTTGCACCATGAGTTTTACACCAAAACTGCTCACTGCCAGCCTGAAACTACAGCCCCTTGGGCTGGAACTGGTCCTGGTCCTGCAAAACTCCTCTAGAGCTGCAGCCTGGAGATGCCAGTGGGCAGCAGCCAGTGAGAGGCAGTGGTGGGGTGGGGGGTGGCTGGATGGCAAAGCTCCAGCAGCACAACATCTCTGGAAAACTGGCTGAGGGGATTCACTCCCAGGAAAAATCACCAGCTCATTGGCAGAACAGAGGTGCTTGAAAATTCCAGTGGTGGAGGAGAAGGAAATGAGGAGCTCCAGTGGGGAAAATGAGTGTGAGGTCACAGCCTGGGGCAGCTCCTGGCTGGGAAGGGAGGCCACAGTTCCTGCTAAGAGAGGGGGCTGAAGGCTCCCCAACACCCACCCAGCTGCAGCCTGGGGATGCTCCACACCAGGAAGGTGCACTGAAGCACCCAAACCTCATCCTTCCCTCCACAAAAGATGTTTTTTGTCCCAGGGAAGAGTCAAACCAAATCTTTCTCAGGGTGAAATCCTTCAGTTTGGGTGGGACAGCAGATCTCCTTCCTTGGGCGCTGTAACATCTGTGCCCTGGGATATTCACCCATGGGTGCATTTTTCCTGATCTTCTCTTTCCATTCCACCTTCTTGCAACAGAACCAGCCCTGATGGCTCCTGAGGATCCCACTGCTTCTTCCACCTGTGCTTGTTTCGTTGGAGCAGGTGACAGTTGGTGGCCCTGGCTCTTGTGCTGTGCTTGCAGGGAGTGACCTCTCCTCACCTCCTTTAACTGTCATGACTAAAGATCACTCTGGGCTTGGCTGGGGATTTCCTTTCCTGGCTGGGGAGCTGCCAAAAGCCCTCAACCCCCTCATACCTCCCTGAGCAGCTCCAGAGGGGTCTTGGGGGTGACAATCCAAGGGCAGCTTTGCAAGGATGGGTTGGAATGATGAGCTTTGTCTGTGCTCCTGGGAAGCTTTCGTGTAGCTCCTGGAGAAATCTTTGTCTTTGCCTGTGACAAACAGAGGCAGGAGGGCTGTAAAGCTGCAGCTTTCCTGGAACAGGAACCCATCCCTGTCAGCAAACAAGGCAGGAACTGCTGCTTGTGCCAGGGGTTTGGTCTGGGGGTGTGGGGAGGGACAGCACACAGCTGCTGGTGACTTTTGGCATGGCTGGAGTTGAGGGGCTGTGGAACATTGCCAGGTGCCTCCTGTGGGCTTTCCCAGAGGTTTCCAGATGCTTCATTCCCTGGAGAACATCAGCAGCCCCACACCTGCTGGTGTTTGGGGCAGGGCATTGCACACTGCTCATCTGCTGGGGGAAGCAGCTAAAACCACAGCCAGGGCTGGAGGAAAGGAGGATTTGCTTTGGGGGCTGCTGCCCACCACCCTCTGGGACCAGAGGAGCTGCAGAACTGGGCTGAGGTTTACACTGAGGCCATGTGTTGGCTGGGGCAGGGAGCAGTGGCTGCCCTCAACACCCTGCCATGGTCCAGGTGTTCCCCTCAAAACCCCCACCATGGTCCAGGTGTTCCCCTCACCACCCCACCATGGCCCAGATGTTCCCCTCACCACCCCACCGTGGTTCAGGTCCTTCCCTCCATACCCTCACCATGGATCAGATCTGCTGCTGTGTTTTGCTGTCCAGGTTGATGGCTCCTGGCTGGTTGGTGGCCCCAAGGGACTTTTGTGGTTGACATAAAACACAGTGGCCTCCTCCACCAGGTCAGGCTGGCTGTGCCTTTGGCTGGCCAAGCCCCTCCAAGAGGGTGATTCCCAACCCCTCTGGACACCCATTTGGGATTGTCCCCCCTCCTGCAGAGGAGACTTTTCCTGATGCCCAATCTCAGGACATCCACGTGTCTTCCTAAGGAACTCAGGTGCTTTGACCCCTGCCTTCTGAACCTGTTGCTGCCCTCTGCACCTTGCAGTTTCACGTGGGGAATGCCTCTCCCTTGGTTTTTTCCCATCTTACAGAGCAATTTCTGGCACAGAAGCTGGCTGTCCCCTGCTGTGTTCCCATGGGTTTAGTTCTGCTTTTCTCCTCAGCATCACTGCCCTGAAGATGCCAACCCCAGCACTGCATGCTCCCTCCCCATGACTGCATTTCCTGCCAGCTTCCTCATTCTCTCCCAGCACTGATAACAAAAGTGGATGAAAAATTTGGGTCCAGATCTCTTGCCCCCACTCTGGTAGTGGGATTTTGGTTTATCTCAGTCTCCTGCATCTTTTTCTTGCGCCTCTCTCCTATTAGGTTTGAACATGTCCCAAATCCCAGGAGGGATCTGAGCTTGGATAAAGATCTTGATCCTGAATCACATTTCAGGTGAAGATTTTTCCTGGAGTTTGGCTCTTCCATCTTCTGGCTGTGATGAGAGGAAAGAACTCCCCAGCTATGAAAGTTAGAAAGTTGGTGTGTTTATTGACAGGGAATAACCTCCCAAAGACTGTGAGATTCACAGAGCTGTGCCTGGAAGAGGCCATACAGCAATGCTGACTCACAGCTGAGCCATGAGCAGGGATGAGTTTGGACTCAGCCTTGGGTAACCCCCAGTGCAAAGACCTCCAAACTGGAGATGGCCAAACAGACCCCCATGGCCAGAGTGGATGTGGCTTTTTGTTTTATGGAACAAAATAGATTGTGAAACTCCTCCTCACCCCCTGGGATCAACTTGCTTGTGGGAAGGATGTGGACAAGAGCTGGGAAGCAGCCTGGAAGCTCTTCACACATTTATCAGTAGATGGGGGTGCTGAAAAACTGAGCCAGGTAATTCCTAATCAATACCAGACTGTGATTCAGCCGTGTGGGCTCAGGAGGAGTGGAGGGATGTGGTCTGCATCTCTCCCACTTACAGGAAATTATGGAATGGAGAGTTTATAGAAAGAGAAACAAAACAGTCCTGAAGTATCAGGAAAAGAAGATTTTTATCCAGGAGACGCCTTGAACATCCTTGCAGCCGAAAGCAGCGCTGCTCGGGTGGAAACCCTCCCGCGGGGTTTTCCAGGGAGGGTTTTCCAAAGGCGGCGTGTCTGCAGCTCCGGCCCATCCCCGCGAGCTGCAGTGCGGGATTTTGCCGTCAGATGGCAAAGCAGCGATGGGAGCAGCGGGAAGCACCTGCCGGAGGGAGCCGCGGCCGCGGGAGGGGGCGCTGGGGCCAAAGGCAGCTTTGGGGTCAGAGCTGTGTCCGATCTGCCCGGCCCGGGGCCGTTCGTAGCTGGGTAGGGCAGAGCTGCCTGGTGCGAGATTTTCCACCCCTGCGTGAGGCTGAGCGGGAGTGGGAAGGATTTGGGGCGAGAACTGGTGTGGATGATACAACGGTGCCTGAAAAAGGCCCTTGGGATTTTGTGCCCTGGGACAATGAAACCTTTCATGAGAGATGCCCCCCTCCCCTGCCAAAACCCCTGTTATCATTTAGGATTTCTATTGGTCTTTAACTTTACTAGATGCTTGGTCTTTTCTCACCTAGAATCTTAAAGTAATTGGATAGTTTCTCAGTTTATAATTTTACTGGTTAGAAATTCAATGCCCCTGAAATCTATGAAGACCCCTTGCTGTGCTATGTATCCGGATTTTGCTGGTAGAACCCTTTGAAGAAATAAAGCTACTTTTGGAACCTCTACAGCAATTTCCCAAAGTTTTTCCTGGCTAGCTGAGTAGCTGACCCTCTGCCTTGGGGGCCCTTGGAGCTATCCAAACCCCATAGTAGCCCCAAGCTAGAACCACCCTGTTCATGTTTTAGGGTGGAAGCACAGCTGTCTGGAGGGCCCCAGGGTGGGTTTCAGGGATGTTTGAGCCCAGCTGTTCCCAGTGTGGTGCAAGAACCCATCAGTGCTGTGTCCCAGAGTGTCTCTGGTCCCACAGGAGCTCCAGGGATGACAGCAGGGCACTCTGCTCCCTGCACTGAACCCCCGAGGAAGTCGTGACTTCCCCTGACAGAAACAACCCAGAGGAGCCCATTTCAGGCAGCACACCCCGTGAGAAGTGACACACCAAACCCAAAGCCAAACAGCTGCCTGAGATAGCAGGGCTCAAAGGGCAGTGCTTACAGCAGCTGACAGGTGATTTTATGTTGTTTTGCTGCTACTTGCCATAAGGAAATTGTTTTCCCCTCCAGTGAAACTCACGCCCATTGATCTCCACCACGAGGGTGCTGATAGTGGGGATCCAGGCGGAAGCCTTGGCTGCTCTCTTACCTGAATGGCTGCTAAAAATAGGACTGAACTCAGCCAGCTTGGGTATAAAAAGGCACCTCCCAGGGGAGCCTGTGATCCCTCAGCACCTGTGGCCCAGGAGTTCATCTTGAACTATGTCCAAAGGAGCAGAAATACCCATGGAAAGGTAAAAACCAAACCAGCAAGTAACCAACGCTGAGGTCAATGCATTGGAATCAACCAAAGTAGGATGGGGGTCGTGGCTTTGCCGTGATTAAATTTAGTGGAATGATTTTTTATTGAGTGTTTGGTGGGCTTTGGTGTTGGCTTGGATGAAGGGAACTTGCCTTTCTGATCCCAAAAGCAGGCTGAGGTGGGGTGGGTGGGTGTGCTGGTGTTGTGATGATGATCTTTGGGTCTGAGCAGAGGCTGATTCCCAACTCCAGGGAGCTTTGTACAGCTCAGTGTGCCAAATTTCAGTGCTGTTCAGGGGTGGAGAAGTCTGGTTTGGGTCTGGTTCTTCAAAGGGTGAAATTGGTTTTGGAGGTAAAACCAGCACGAGGCACCATCATGGCTCTCTGGTTTTCCAATAGCAGGGTCTTTGGTTGAATTTTGCTTGTAAATGTAGAGAAAAAGGGTGGTGGGAAAGGCAGGGATTGGTGCTCTGAGCCCCATTCCCAGCCCTGTGCTGGTGGCAGCTCACACAAGAGCTGTGTCACCACAAGGTGACCAAGGCCATTTGCCAGAGCCCACATCCCTTGGCCTCTCCAGGGGCTGCAATGATTTTTAGCAGCCAATACTTCAAGGGGAAATACTCTAAATTCCGAGTTCTGCGGTTCACTGGGTGCTCCTGGGGTGTTGTTTTTAATCATAGTGTGGGAACACACTGCCATGGGATAATGGGATGGTGTCTGGGTGTTGTCCTTGCTGGATAAAACCCCCTGGGTGACGATCAGGCTCCTCCTCTAGGATGTGCCCAGCCCATCTCCCCCCTCTCCACAGTTTCGGTTCCTTTATCACGAGTCTGTGGTTGTAAAACCCCACGTGGGCATGAGGAGCACTCAGATAAGGACCATAAAAAACTCACTGATCATTAACCAGGAGCACAAACAACCCCAGACACCCACAGCACCCCTGGGTGCCAGCAGGGGGGAGGTCTCCATCTGACCCAACCCCACTGTGCAGCAGCCTGAGGAAGGCAAAAACCAGACTGAAAATGTTGTTTTTTCTCCACAGCAACACCTGGGCTGCAGCTGAGGAGATGCCTCAGTCGGATGTGGGAGGGCAGCCCTTGGGCAAGATCCTCTCTCTGGACAGGAGAGAGGCCAAGAAAGTGCTGGAGATTTATGTCAAGCGCTCACTGAGCTGCCATGAAAACTCACTGGTGGCCAAAAAAACCCTTCTGGAGAAAGACAGAGGGCGAGGGAGGAAAGTGGATGGGCTAACACGGTCAGAAAGTGATTTCCTCACGTACTCATGTGCCAAACCCAGCCCTAGGAAGGACCTGGAGGAGAGACTCAGAGCACCAGACCTGGAGGAGGCTTTGGGTGATGACAGCAAAGCTTCTCAGGAAGTGCCTAAAGAGGGGCTGAGGGCCAAGAGAAAAAGCACAAAAAACTCTTCCCAGGGCAAAACACAGCACTCGTTTTCAAAAGCAAGCTGGCTGAAAGGTTTCTTAAACCTCGTGCTCAAGAAGAGCCCTGAGGAGCAGAAGGAAAACACAGGGCAGAGAGCAAAGGAGAAAGATGCCAAAGCTCCTCAGGGCTCCAAAGCAGAAGGAACCAAAAAGCACAGAGTAGACTCGGGCACGTCCCCACCGCTGGGC
>WBND01001745.1:36901-49232 GCA_013398595.1 Tychaedon coryphoeus
TGTTGTACTTAAGACATGACTGAGTTATTTATTAGAGTAAATATTTCAGTTGCAAAGAGACTTTGTAAGAGTGGCTCCAGTTGGACTTCAGTACCTACCTGAGCTGGACAAGAGGAGATATTGTATTTATTTCATTGTTTGTAATTCCTGGTCTTTATTTCTTTCTGTGCTGTCATTCCTGGGTGCAGGCTTGTGGAAGAAGGAGCAGGTGAATGGACTGCAGGACCCACTGGCCAAGGTCCTGCTGCAGCCCTACAGGCTCCCAGCCTTGTTCAGGAAGGGGTAAGAACATCCCAACAGAGGCACTAGGGAATGACAAACCAGGGCTGTGCCTTTAGCAGTGGTGGAGCAGCTGAAGGGGCACAGGGAGGGATTTGGTGTTCCCTGAAGGCAAGATCCAAGGGGGGTGGGTAGGGCTGGCAGGAATGCCACAGGATCTCTTGGCTATGGAAAAGAGGATTACAGTGTGCATTTACCATGGACACCCTCCCCTTCTGCTGCCTTTAGCCACCATTAAACTCAGCCTGGCTACTTTGCTTCTGCAGGGTGAAGAAGGTGTGGGGGCTGCTGGAAGGTGTCAGCTCCCTGGTACGGCGACTCCACAAGCTCCTCCAAACCTTGGTGCCCGGTTTGCCTAAGACAGCCGTGGGCAGGAGGAGGTGAGGGGCTGGGGGCTGCAGACCCCATAAAAAGAGCAGAGTGCAGAGCAGGGAAACCTTTGGGAACCTCACCCACTGGGCCACTGATGCTGAGTGTGGCTAAAATCTCCAAATCTGGAGTAGCCCACATCTAAAGTAGGAATTTTTTTTATCGCTGGGATATTATTTTGATATCTCAAAGAAGCTACAAACCAGCTTAGTGCCACCTCCCTACTGCAACACATTTGTGTTCCAGATATTTATCTGCTGGGCTCTGTGCTGGCAGGACACCAGGCACATTCACCAAGATCCTGAGAGGTGTTCTGGCACTAAGCTCTCAGGGATTTAAGGCATATCCCCCCAAAATCTGCTTGTGAGTTCCCTCCTGTGCAGCTGTCCAAGAGACTCCAAATTATTTTGCCCTGAGGCAGCTGCAAACTCCTCAGCTGTGAGAAAATCCTTTGGAGTCCCACATTGCTGGGGCTGCTCATCCCTGCCAGTGCCTGAGCCCTGCCTCAGCTGTCACCTTGCTCCCACAGGTAACAAGGATTGTCCCAGCGGGGCCCTGGGGACCTCCAGCGCTGCCTCGGAATGTGGGGGCACCACCAGCACACACCAGCACAGCTGCTGGTCCTCGAGGGAATTTTTGGGGAGTCTTTTTTTTTCTTCAGAACCTGTCTGGTTCTGTCTGCAGCGCTGCCCTGCTCAGGCCTCACCTGCTTTTCCCTGATGGCCAAGGCAAAGCTGCAGTGCTGCTCCTGGGACCCACCCCAGGCTGCAGGGCCACGGGGCAGCCCTCACCTGCAGACCTCACAGCCCAGCCCTTCCCTGCCCACTCCATCTCCTCCCCACCTGCAGCATCCCTTCCCTGCTCTAATGCAGATTACAGGGCAGGCAATTGCCAGGAAATGCCATGTTTAAGTGTTTTCCTCCGACCCAAAAACTTCCAGAGAGATTCCTCAGAGAGAGAGAAGCCTTAAGGAGCTTCATACTTTCAGGTCCCTGAAGTTTTTTTACCAATTATCAATTCTTGAGCTTCACACCTGCCCATAGCCCTGCTTCTCCTGCCTGTGGAGGTGGGAGTGCATTTGTATCCCCCTGGAACTTGCAGCTGTGCAGAAGGATGGAGAAACTTAAAGATCTACTTCCAAGTCCTGCAGGCTGCATCTCCTGAGCTTTCACAAATACATGAGTTCTCCTGCAATTGTCTGTAACCCATGGCCACACACAGAACAAGGCCCAGGCAAAGGCACCCTGTGTCACTGGTCTGCACACAGAATTAATTGGCAGCACTCTCAATTATCCCAAATCTGTGCTGCATATCAGAGGCTGTGGATTGGCTTTGCCTCCCCTGTTTGTTGGTTCCCAACAGGCAACAAATGGATCCCAACAGCAGCAGCAGTTAATTAGAGTAAATAGCCTGTTTAATTGCACAAAGGGAAATGGAACAGAGGGAAGTTTCATCCAATCAATCTGCAAGGAACCCCCAAACTAAAATAGTCTCAGTGCAGAACCCTCCTGCTCCAAACCTGCAGGAATGAGCAAGAAATAGGTATTTAACAATTCAGTATTCAAATCAGCTGGGTTTTGCTTTATTAATCCCTCATCTTTTCAAGCAGGCAGAGCTGATGCTGTCTCCTCTTGGAGACAGGAGCTTGGAGCTAATGGCAACAGAGGCTTTGCCAGAGGCAATGGATAGAGGCAAAATTTGGCATTGATTGGAATCTTCTTGTGCAGGAGCTTGTTTTCCCCCAAGGAAGCAAAGTGGGAAGCCCAGCTGCAGCCAGGATAGAACAGCCTGGAACGCCTCCTCCAGGGCTGGACCATGGCAATCATCCCGGGGCTGTGGCCCTGCCTGTGCTGGGACATTGCTGGCACAGTCCATGTGCTCCTTGGGGCAGGGCAGGCTCAGCCTTCAGGATGGGTTCCAAGTTGCTCATTGCCTCTTTAAAGCATAAATAGGGGCCAAAGGCAGCAGCAGGGTGAGAAATGCTCCTGTGTGGCTGAGCTGGCCCTAAAGGGAATAAAACCACGTTGGTCAGTCTGGCAGACACCTCTGGCAGTTCCTGTGGGACAAACTGCATTCAAGTGCCTGCTCAGAGCTGCTGGCCTTCCTCCTGTTGTCTAAAGGGCAGCAGGTTTTGGTGTCCTCAAAATATTACCCTTGTACCCCTGTCCTGTTGCTTGCTGTTTGAGCTCAGCAGAAATGTGAGTGAATGGGATGGCAGTCTGGAGACAACGCAGGAGAGCAGAGCTCCCTCTGCAGCTGGATCCCCCTGCAGGTCTAGAGGGAAGAGTCCTGGAGTGTGATCCATGAAACTGAGCCCAGCAAAGCCAAGCACACACCCAGTCCTGCCTGTGGCTCTGGCTGCTGGCTGCAGGTGCTTTCTGCCAGCCTCTGTTTCCAGGCTGGGTACTAAGGAGGGGGCAATTCCGTGTGCAGCTGTCCTGCTGGGCACATGGGTAAGAGGCAAGTGCTTGTGGGTCACCTGCCAGTGCAGCCTGAGCCCCGTGGGACTGCAGGCTCCAGCACTCACCCTCTGGAAATGTCACTTGTTCAAGAAATCAGGTACAAGTTGTTCAAAAGTTTATCCCCCCTGCTGCCTTGGGAGCAGCAATGCTATTCCAGCATTGCACAAACAGTGAAAGAGCCTTTTCCTGGCCTTCCCCAGTAGGGCTCTTCCTTCCCAGAACTGGAAAATCTGATGTGCTTCTGCTCTGGAGATGGAGAGCCTGGACTCAGCCCTTCATTGCTCTCTGGCCTAACAAATGAGTCTGGATTCCTCCCACAGGAGGAATTTCTCACCTGAGGCTGGTCAAAAACTTTGCAGCCCAGCTGCAAACCTGAGGCAGAGATTGCTGATAGGCCAGAGATGCCCAACATCCAAAGAAACCTCATTCCCACCTTGTTGCTTCCAAAAGCTCCACATAGCTCAGACTGATGGAGCCTTTAAAAAAGCAACCAGGGAAGCAAATTCTACAGCCTAACACTGTGTCCTGTACTTCTTAGTGGGTCTGGAGTTGGTTTGTTTTCAAAAGAAATACCTTTCTTGATTCTATTTTTTGTTTTCCAAACTTTTCTTTTGAGATCTGGAATGGTAATGGTCCTATTCTTTCCCCTTGACATCTCTCATTTGTTGTGGGCCTCCTAGATACAGCTGATTGTGTCATTTTTCACTTTTCATTTAATTGATGTGGCTACATTTTAAATAATCGTCATGTTGAAAAGAGCTGTGTAATTTTTCTTAAGCTGATAAATTCTGAAATATTGAAAGACTCAGAACGAAAGAGAAAATAAAGAGTAAAATTGAAAGCAAGATTGCATTTCATCTGATGATGCTTTGTATATTTTAGTGACAACAAACTGTAAACTGAAATGCTGAAGATTTACTGGTTTTCCATGCAAAACTAAAGTGGGACTGGGCATTATTTTGTGTAGGATTGCAGAAAATGAAAAGTTTTTGATTTAAACCTGCCTAGTGCTGCTTGAAAATGATACAGCAAGAAGTTTACTTGCAGCTCTAAGATGCTTTCCTTGCACTGAGAGTTTCTGTGGCTGCAGCCAGAGCTCCTAAGGAGAAGTTTGGATCTAGCTGGCACAGCAAAGGCAGCTTGAAGCACTGAGACACCCTGAAGGGATGTGTGGGCAGAACCTGTTCTTTCTTCACAAGGGGAGTGAACACATGGAGAGCCTTCCATGGAAAAAGCTCCTTCTCCACGGAGCCCTTTGGAGCCAGCCACAAATGAAGTCCTCAATGCTGACCCAAATCAGTGTGAGGCCTCACTTGTAACCCCTGACCTGAGAGGGAACTTTCTCCCATTCCTGATGCTCTCACCTGCCCCAGAGGCTCTTTGGGCACTGACAGCCCTGGGCAAGTGTCACTTGAAAACGGATGGGGTAAAGGAAGTGCTGGTTCTTTACCTTCCTGGGGGTGGACAAGGTGGTGTGGGGCTTCCTATTCTTCTTTATCTGCTGCCTGGCTGATCCCTGGATTCTCTTTGGTGTCATCCTCATGATCCTTGGCTCTGGAGTGAAGAACCCTCAGTGGTGGCTTCAGGTGCAGGGTCTCCACAGTGTTCTGATTTAATTCCTTGGCCAAGGAAAGTGTGAAGCCCTCGAAGTAATTCACCTGGAAATCACCTGGTGGGAAGAGATTGCAGCTCTCACTGCTTGTTGTTCAACTGCCAGGTCTGCAGCAGTGTGAGGCATGACCTGGGCTGAGAGCAAATCAGGGACACTGATGTCCCCAGGGCTCAGGGATCACCAAACATTGCTGCTCTGTGCATCAGGGGCTTAACAAACTCCACACAGAGCACCTGAGCCTTCTGTCTAGAGGTCCTGGGACCTGTGTTCCCTGGCAAAGAGCTCTGGCATGTGCCCAGTGGGGCAGAGAAAAGGGGAGTGTGGCTCCAGAGGGAGCTTCAGGAGAGGCCAGGACTCAAGTAATCCTGGCAGCACCAGGAATGCAGGCATTTCTCTGCCCCAGTCACCCTGGGGCACCATCTCTTACCTTGTGCCAGCAAATCAACGATGTAAGGGAAGCACCCAACCTAGCTGGCCTCACTCCCAGGCACTTACTCAATTTTTTTAGGAAGGAGATCGTGTCCTGGTAGCCCTGGATATAAAAGTGGTTCATGACCTGCAGGGGGAGGTGGCAGTCAGGGCAGCTGGGCTGCTGCAGGGGGCTCATGGCTCTGGCTGCCTGCAGGAGCAGCTCACCTGATGTGTGGGAGGATAGAAAATGTACAATAAGCGGCACATGTTCATTTTTGAGATCTGTAAGATGGAATCAGAGAGCTGGAAGGTCAAGAAGGCAGCCGGGCCATCCTTGGGGCAGATGTCGTATTCGCCGGCGAAGGCAGAGACGGTGATGGTGCTGCGGGACACGAAGTCGGCTCTCCACATGGCCAGCTCCCCGTCCAGGTAGCGCTGGGACACAGAACAGGGAGCCTGAGCCTTCCCCTCGGAAGGCAGAGAGAGCAGCACTGCCACACAGCTAAATGTGGGCTTTGATCCCCACACAGGTAAATATGGGCTTTGATCCCCACCCAGGCCCAGGCCAGAGGGAGGGTCTGGGGCTCCAGGGATCCCCTTCCAGGGAACTGCCCCACCCGCTGCTCCACGCTCGGCCTCCTCCCTTCCAGCCAAAAAGCTCCTGCAAGGAAACTGGGAGCCAAGTGCAGCACAAGGGAGCCGAGGCAACCCCAGGGACAGGGGAAGATGGACAATTCTGTGAGAAGCTCAGTCCTGTCTGCAGCGAGGACAGACTTGGGGGCCCCATTCTTCCCTCTGCAGACACTGGGAGGACCCAGCCTTGAGCTAAGTTTGTGGCAAACACTGGTAGAAAAATCCTTAATGCCACCACTGGAGAAAGGACAGAGGCTGCAGGGGCCCTGGGCCTGAGCTGGGACAGGGTCTCCAGACCACAAAGCCACTCACCACACCACGGAACGTTGGAGGGGACAACCCAAAATACAAGGGGATGAAGCAGCTGCACACCACAGCCTGTGGGTGAGATGAGGAGGACAGAGGTGAGCAGAGAGCCACAGAAACTGCTGCCTTTGGGAGTGGTGGCTCATCTGTGAATGCCAACACAGGGCCCCCCAGCTGGGTTATTGGGCACCACTCTAATGGGCACCAGACCACGTCTGATACCCACAGCCAGGGCACAGAAGGGGGAAGGGAACCCCTGAAATGCCTCAGTTTGCTCTCTGCATGTTCAGGATAATGCAGCAGCCAAAAGGGCTGATTTTTAAAAATTATTTCAGCTTGTCTGGATTCAGAGGGCGGCAAGGACAGAAATGATGGCATGGACCAGAATGGACCACAGCCTGTTTGGATAAGACAAGGGGTGAGGGTTTCTAAGTACAAGGGGGAGATTTAGATATTGGGAAGATAATTTTGACCATGAGGGTGTTGAGGCCCTGCTAAGGTTGCCCAGAGAAGCTGTGGCTGTCCCATCCCTGGAAGTGTCCAAGGCCAGGTTGGGATGGGATGGGGCTTGAGACCAACCTGGGACAGTGGAAGGTGTCCCTGCCCATGGCAGGCCTGGAACTGGATGAGCTTTAAGGTCTCATCCAACCCAAACCATTCTGGGATTTTGTGCTGTGGGACGTGACCAGGCAGCAAATGTCACCCAGCTGCTCCCTCATGGGGCAGCTGTGGCTGCTCCCACCTGAATCAGCTCCTCCCTCGAGGCAAACTCGGACACTGTCACGCTTCTCCAGTCGTGCAGGCGCGTGAGGATGATGTGCAGCTTTCCAGACACCAGCTCGTGAGCATTTGGAGGCAGGAATTTGTTCAAGACATGTCTTAAGAGTCTAAGTACCCTTCCTCCAGGGATCAGCCCCAAGAGAGAGGCTTTCACACGACCGAGGCCATATTCCATTATTTTTTCTGAAGCAAAACAAAGCAATTATTCTACATCTCTTATATTGTTATTTATGTACTTTCTGAGCTGCACTTTCACCTGGGAAAGGGGTGTTTTATCCAGCTGCTAAATGCTCATTTAGAGCTATTGTTTTCATTAGGGCTGAAGCTCCAACGTGTGGACCTATGTTTTCCAAGGACTTTCAATATTGCAGGAGACAGAAGTATTTTATTTTCTTTCCCCATTTCTCCCCATTTTCTGCACAAGGCATCTTAAAAGTTTTTGGACATATGGGAGAAAATTGTTAGGAGGCCTTTTTATAACATTTCCTCCTGTTACCTCTGCATCTAAGCCCTACTAATGTGTTTTCTTTCCCCTCACTGTTTAGGGAATCTACCAACAATCCCAAGTGCCTTATCAGGGAGAGCCCCTCTGTTTCTTTTATTAGATATGCTTACCATGAATTCCAGTTAATAAGATGCAATGACTATATCTACTCTGTTTTCTCTGTGCTGCTTAATTTACCCGTGTTTTCCACTCTTCAAGAAGCCAATAAAGTAAAAAAATCTGAGGAATTACCCTAACTGATAATGAAACAAAAATCTTTTGCAACTCCAAAATTCCCAAGCTATTCCATCTCTTAAGACACAAAATAAACAGAAATCTGCAGCCCTTACCCACATCACATCCACACAATCCAGCTGTAGCTACAATTGATCCTGAAGATGATCCGTAGATCCTGGATGCAGATTTCAATATGTCAGGAGACAAATTCTGCAAAGCGGCCAACACTCCAACTTCGTATGGAATTGAGAAACTAACACCTCTAAACAGCAGAGAGTAAGGTCTTCCCTCTTTTCCACTTATTTTCAGCATCTCTGCTAACTCCAAACACCCCAACAACAAGAAAACAGCTGCCCAACAGCTTCAATGTGTTTTCCAGACCCAGCCAACCCTCAGCTGTGGTTCTCTTCCCAAACACACTCTCACTCTTATATGCTTCTGTTAAACATAAATCTCTGAGCCAAATGTCCAGTGAAACAGCAGCAGTGTGCAGAAGTGGATGATGTGATGTCCTAATGCTCATTAAAATAAGATTACTGCATTGCAGGGTGTATGAGGTGAGCACTGGCAGCCCCAGGCGATGGGGACAGCCACATGTCACACTGATGTGTTGAGTCCTGTGGGCCCCAGGACTGAATCTTTATCAAGGAAAAGCTGCTTCCCAAAATGGTGAACTGCTTCAATGATAACCTGGAGTTCCAGCACAAAATTCCAGTCTCTTGGGCAGCAGGAATGGTACAAAAGAATCTTGCAAGCTGCTGCTCAAAACTCTCTTGCCCCATTTGCAATGGGTTGCCAAACCCCATCACAGGGAGTGGAGAAGGTGGCTGGATTAGTAAAGAAATCACAACAGAATTTGGAGAAAGGGGTTGGGTTACTAAAGAAATCGCAAGCCAAGTTGTTTTCCTTGTTTCACAATTTCAGGGCCTGACTTGGCTTGCAAAAGGCTAAAAAATACAGAGTCCAGGTAACAACTCATGGTTTCACCTCCTACATGAGGTTTCAGTAGAGCAACAGGTCAATAAAGAAGGAAAGAAGGGGGCAAAAAGACTGACAAACACAGGGATTTTTTTGATATCCAGGTAGAAATGCAAATCCTTCTTAGCTTTGCAGTTCGGTGGGACATTGGGAAGCTGCTAGAGGGAAAAGCAGCACTGAGAGCTGGGCAAGACAGAGGCAAGTGGCCAGCACAAACAATAACAATTTGGACACCTCTCTTGTGATATACACGAAAATTGAGCCAACATCTTCAGGCAAAATGCTTCCAAAGCCACCAGGAGATGCTTCTCCCCTGTTGCTGTGTGCCAGGGCAGTGCTGGAGGGATTGGGATGCAGCCCTGATCTCTGTGAGGGGGCTGCAAAACAGCTCTGAGGGTGAGAGAGCGGCTGTGCTGGACATGCTGGGGCTGCCAGGGTTCCATTAACCCCAAAGCATCAGCCCAGGGTTAATCCAGCCCAAATTCCACAGGGGAGCAGTGTCTGCCACCACCCAGGAGCCAAGGCACTGAGCTCCTTGCACACACCTTGCAGATCCTGCTGCTGAGCAGCAAAATAAACCTGAAGACTCAAGACCAGAATAATAAATATATTGCATATAATCAAGAGGACAAATGCACTGGAAAACATTTTCCATCTACTCTTTAGTGCAAGGATCCCCTAAGAATTAAATGCAATGAGAAGAGTCAACTTCAGAAGCAGCTTCTGGTGGAAGCAGGAGGGAAGTGGCATTTGGAAGTGGCATAGGTGAGGCACACAAAGCTCTTGAGCTTAAGGAAAACCTTTATGTCCAACTCCATGGCTTGGGGAAAATACCAGGGCCAATCTTGTAGAAGCACCAGCATTCCCAGTGCTTCAAGCCTTGGCTTCAAGCCCTCCTGCCCTCAGTCAGCAGCACAAGAGGGAACTGGTAATGTGACACATTATTGCACTGCTTTCCAAATACAGCTGGGGAATTGTGGCACTCCAATCCCAAACCAAACCCATGGGTCACGCCACACAGGCCATGTTTTACTCTTAATTGCAGCTCTGTAATATTGAGATGCTTTGTAAATCCCTTTGTAAATCCCTGTGTTTTACCTTCTTACCCAGTCTTGCAGCACCAAGAAGTAAACTGTTTATTGTGGAAAAGCAGAGGGAAGCCAAAACTGTCCCTGCTTATTCCCTCCTAACAGACAGTGCCACATCTCTCTGGCTTTCAAAGCCTTGGACTGTCCCTGGTGTGTTCCAAAAGGTGCAAGGAGTTAGAAAAAAATTAGTTGGGTGCTGCTTGTGTCAGAGTGAGGTGCCCAGGGCTCCAAAAAGGTGGGACTTGGAAAGAAGAAATCCAGATGATGCAAGTAGGAGTGACCCAGGTGGCATAACCTGTGATTGGGAAATGCAGAAGCTGTTTCATGGCCCCTCTCTGGCCTGCCCCAGGATGGGACACAGGCTGTGTGTGTCCCTGAGAGATGCCCTGGGTTTTAGGTCAGTTCTTTTACCAGGTCAAACACCCTCGTGGCATTTGACATTTCCCCATCACCGGGTCAGAAACCACTGTGAGCCCAGGGACCCTGCTCATCTGTCCCTTGTTTCTTCATCCCAGACTAGGGGACAAAGCCAAGCTTGGCCCGGGGCAGAGACCATCCAGTGTGAACCACTTTGGAGCCCTATTGGGCAAATGAAAGAAAGGAATTGTCTGTGTGCCTGACAATACAGGCCAATAGCCAAATAGGATCTTCCTCCTGTGGGATGCAAATGGACCAGGAGCCACCTCAACCCTCAGGCAGGGCACAGGAGGGACAGGCTGGCACCTGCCAGGCTCTCTCACCTCCCCAAGGTGGAATATTTAACCCTGAGCTGACACCAGACCATCTCCCTCTCGGATCTGCTGCAATGACAAAGCTGTGACCTCGGAGCTGCCCCGTTCTGGGAATGCAGTGTGTTGCTAACCCACGTCCTTTTCTGATGTGCAACTCCATTCAAGAGAAACGCTTGGAGGAATTTGTTTCTGTGAGACAATGAATCACCCCAGAAGCCAAGGTGCAGCTGTCAGACTTTAAGCACTGGCACAGACTCGACCAACAGCTCCATGGGCAGTGAGGAGCTGGTGCTGGGAGCTGTGCATGTGCTGCTGCCTCACAGCCTGCACGGCCAGAAATACCATCTCCTGCACCTGAGAAACACAGGAAAAGCCATGTCCTGGATGGTTTTACACACAGCCACAGCTTTGGTCCCTTAGACAGCATCTGGCTGCTCCAAATGTGCCTCCCTGGCTGAAGGAGCTTTAGCTGGCCAGGGCTCAGGCCCAAAGGCAGCAGTCAGGAGGGGCTGAGCTCATTCAAGCTGCACACAGAGCCCTCTCCAAAACTTCCTGCTCCAGCCATACTTGTAGCAGTGCCCAACAGCAACCTAAAAACCCCAGGACAATTGAAAAGATCCTGACAGACCAGGAAGAGTTTGGAACCCTGATACTGCTGATTCAAAAGGCACTTGCAAAAAAAGCTGCTGCCTGCAAGGTGGTGAAGTGGGGAGGGCTTGCGGATGCCAGGAAAGCAAAGGTGCTGGGGGATTTCCAGCACAGCAGGGATTGCCTTAGGCTGTATGCTCTGTCACAACTGCTGGAACGAAAGGGTGCTTTGGCTTCACATTTCCATCAGCAGGACTGTGCCAACGCCAAAGGATTCACCAGTCCTGCTTCCCCACACACCAGCCTGCTCTCAGTGCCTCTCGCTCCTGTGGATAAATGGAAACAACCTGTGGTGCTGCAGAGTCCAAAACAGGGAATCTGACCATTCCCTACAGCGACAGCAGCTGGAGGAAAAGGGATTGAAGGGCAGAAAGACACCAATGCAGAAAACCAAAAGAGCAACTCTATTTAGAGTTGAAATCTCCTCATGTAAGAGTCTTATCTTACCAAAAAACCAGTTTGTGTTTCTCACTTTGAGGGAAGTTGAGTTTTATTATTTGTGTCTAAACAGTCTGTGATTAATCAAGGAGTTTCCATGGCACCTCCCCAGTTTAGTGCACTGGAACAGGAGCAGAATAAAGGAGTGGCCCTGGCTGGGCTCTGAACTTGCCCACGCTGGGACCTTGCTCCCCTGTGTGTGCTCACCTGGGCTCCTCGGCTGCCTCTCGGCTGCTCAGTTTCATCACATGCCAGTCGCTGCCTCCTCAGCAGGAAGGGCTGACACTGGCCCAGGAGCACATTCCCATCCCTGCCCTCCTACCAGGACACAGACTTTAGCAGAGTTGAAAACACGAGTGACATTTCTGCCGCTGATGTCACTGACAACATTTATTCTAAGTAGGAAAGGAAAGAGTGGGAATGATCCACCCTTGACCTTGCCTCACTGATTGGTATTTCTGTGGCTTTGGCAGCTCCCAGAACGTGTCCCAACACACTTTCCTTCCACCAGGAGTGTGGCACACGAACCTCCAGCCTCTCCTACGCTCAGCATTAAGGAGAGAAACCTTTCCCCTGTTCCCGTGACAAACACCTCACCCGGGGACATGAGGTGTTGATGTCACTGCCCAGGGCAGCCGTGTGAGCACGGAATGCTTTGGGCTGGAAGGGACCTTAAAGCTCATCTCATTCCACCCGCTGCCCATGGCAGGGACACCGTCCACTATCGCCGGGTCCTTGAAGCCCCGTTCAGCCTGGCCTCGCTGCAGGTGCTACCTGGTGATTCTCTGTTCTCTGGATTAACCACTGTTCCCTGGGTTTAGCTGCCCCGGTCAGGGCTGGCTGCTCCCGGTGCTCGGAGGGCTCGGCCGTGCCCG